>VZUI01043657.1:0-135986 GCA_013401135.1 Cettia cetti | reverse complement strand
GTACTACTACACTTGTTTATTTTAATATTCCTAGTAAAGAACTGCTATTCCTATTCCCAAATCTTTGCCTGAAAGCCCTTAATTGCAAAATTATAATAATTCGGAGGGAAGGGGGGTTACATTCTCCATTCCAGGGAAAACTCCAGTTTCCCCTGGCAGATACCTGTCTCTAAACCAGGACAGTCTTTTATTTGAAAGCTGTTCTAAAACCATCCAAGTGAGTGGAAAAAAGGGTAGAATTCAATACCTAAAAATAGACCCGTATTCTTCTCCCAGTAGATTACTAAATTTCAAAGACTAAAGTGGGATGATCATGGTTATTAATGAAAGAAAAATTATTGATCTTGGATAAGATATAGCAATTTCCAAATAATCAATCTTGGGAAACTACCTTGCTTTTTTTTCTGTCAGAATCCTTGGCAGACAGAAAATGCATGGCAAACAAATAGGACATAATTAGAGTAGACACTGTCTCTACAAAGGAGTACCAGCTTATTTTACATGAAAAAATGAAAGATTAATAGAATAGGAGAAACAAAGGCAATGGGAGAGCAGCCAGAACTATGGACTAATAATTAGAATTACTCAAAAGCTGGAAGACTGCCACTGAACCATATCTCAGCATGTATCTGATCCAGAATTACTGCTGGCACTCCTAATCACCCAAGTTCAAGCTACAGGGATCCAAACTGCAAGGAGGCACAGAGAGGTGTGCCTGGTATAAGTACTGGAGTGTCCATCACAGTGGCACAAAACCAAGACACTTGGCCTAGCAAGACAGGAGTTGCACTGCACTCTATGGAAAACAAGAGTAATACCACAGGAATACAAAGATGCTCCAGTAGCAGCAGTAAGGACCAAAAATCCTCCAACTATTCAAGTCTTGATTTTACGAATAGACCTATACAGATGCATTGCATACATAAGCAGAGAATAAAGTCATCTTTAAGGCCCACTCCAAACTGATGTGGGTTTATTATCACATGTCAGATGTGACCATCCCACTGTAATCAACACTTCTAGCACTTGGACTGAACACAGGATCTAAATATTGTGGGAAAATCAGCACAAACTAGCAAAACCAAGATCAGAGTCCAAAACCCTCATACACTACTCTTATTTGAAGGTATGTACTCAGAAATTATCAGTCCTGATCCATAACTTTAGACAGTTCCTATTTAGGAGCTTAACATTGACTGATATGGACACCAGGAACATCCACTTGTCTCAACTCTAGTTCATCCTGATGAAATCATTCAGCCATAGTTATCTGCAACTTCATGATTCCCTGCAATCAAACTGGACTACAGGAAATGACACATCCATAGATGAGGACTTAAACTTGAGGAAAAAAAGAATACTGCAGTGCATTTCTACAAGCAACTCAGCCGTGCTGCAAGCATGCCTCCACAACTGTGGAGCAAAGGGACCCCCCTTGCTTCCTTGATGATTTCAAATGAGGATTTTATTACAAGGCATTCTGTTCCCACAGTTGTACCCAAGACACGTGGAAGATCACTTAAAGATATGCAGAGAAAGATGTAAGAAACAACTTTTCTCCTCTGACATTGTAGTCTCTTGATGCAGATTCACATTCCTGTGTGACACATGACCTTCCTGGAACTGACCCAAGACTCTGGAAAGACTTTTGCAGGAATTAATGACCGTTACATATCTCACTATGAGTCCACCTATATACTAAGGCAAATCTTTCTTTCTGCTCCATTTATGTTTTCTAATACAAAATCCTAGTTGTACGACTATTTCTAGGAAAAAAGACATACTGCTGCCTCTGTGAAAATGTGATGAAAAGAAAAATATAACGACCACATTGCTTGACAGAACAGAGGATTTATAGTGGTAAGGAAAATCTAAGAGCATCCATGAAAATCAAGAGATTCACTAACATCCACAGTGAAACTTAGAATTTACCTCAAGAACACAGAGAAGTTCTTCCACATATGCTCGTTCAGTCTCTATAAGTTCATTCATTACATGCCTGTGGACAAAGAATGATAATTAAGGTGGGCCTATTCACTTATGCAAAGTAATGAGGCAGCATTAGTTTTGCCTGTGTTTCTTCTTTATTTCAGACAATAAAAGAACAATTTCCAGGTAATGGAAAATGTCATGTTCCATGGATATTCCTGTCATTAATTATTATATCCTTATTGAGAGATACATATTTTTAAAACATCTTAAACTTTTTGAAAATGTGTTTGAACAGGGAAACATAAAATCTGGCAGTTACAGTGCTGTAGTAACAGAATTGAAGCAGTAGAGTGTTTTAATCATTTTATGTACAAAGTCTGGTTATATTGTGCTTGCAACTACTATGGGAGCTGGAATTGGAGACTTAAAGCTACACTGGAAATTTTAAATTAGAGGCATTTAGGGCACACTTTAAATATCTTGATGATGCTTTAAGTTTAATTACCGTAATGATCAAGCACTGAATCTTTCTTCCCCCCAACTCCTTCCCTTGTGGTTTTGTGTGATGTAACAGAAGGTTGTAACCATAAAAAGACCACGTAAGTAGCCAGTTTACAAGTAAAAATGCAAGGTCTGCTATATAAAGTGCAGGTGGTACTAAGTAATTTCTTTAACATATGTTATGCTGTTCAGTTTCTATAGAAGTGATTTTTTGGTAATATATACCAAAATGGACTGAAAAGAGTCCAATAAAAAGACAAAGTCTCAAAGCATGGAGACCAAAACCTTCAATAGATTTACCGGGGGTTTATTACTCAAAACTGTGCCATCTCTGAAATGAAAATATGTAGTTGTTCTGCCACAGCATCACCTCACTGCAGCAAAGGTAGATTCTGGTACTACCCAAACTCTAAATAATGCTGCAGGCAGACTGAAATGTCTTCCTCTGCGCACAGAGCATAACCAATGCATTCCAGAAAGCACTGAGGTTTATCTCAGAGAAATATACTTGCTTTATCAAATCCTTAGCGAAATCCAGGCTTTGCTGGGACCAGATCAGAGAAAACCCACACTTTTTGCTTATCAAAATACACTTACTGCCGTAGCACAGCCAGGTTTTCTTCATCATCCATTGTAGATCCTCCTCTGCTTTGATGGAGTTCACTCATTTCACTCTAAAGAAGGAAACAAACAATGAAAAAAATAATCATGGCATCACACATGCAGAAAAAAACACTTTAAAATACAGAGCTTTGTGCTCAGCACTTTTCACTGGAAAGACTGTACTCCACTAAAAATGAAGGCAGTTTGCAAGAACACTATGAAAAAAATCAAGTCACCCTGAAGGTCTTGAAGCACACAACATTTGGATGTGGAAAGTTCTTCATCAAAAAACAGTTTAGAAAAGATGTTGGTTCAAAGCCCCTTTTCAAAAAGAAATCAGAGCAACAGCATAATCTTGTAGGCAATAGCCTTAGTCTGTTTTCCAAGCTAAAAATAAGGTGCTGTGCTAACTTTCTGGTTACTTCTTAACCTGACAGAGAAATTCACTCTTAAAACTTTTACTGTAATGCCTAAACCTAACTATGGCTTACTGAAAAATGAGAGGGGTTCTGCTTTCAAGCCCTCCTTCAACTACCTCTTTTCTCTCCAAATGTTGTCCATCCTGGTCATATGGTCCTGCCTTCCTTGTCTTTTGTTGAACTTTTGCTGAGTTGATTCAGCTCTAACCCAGTAAAAAACTACTTGTTTCTGTTGCTGCTGTCAGGATACTTCTTTTCCTGCAGCCAGGGCACTGGGGAATGGCAACCCACTAGGTCAGGTGAAGCTGTCTTGGAGCCAATGACAACTACTTCTTCACTGTCAACAGTTTTAAGAGTAGCCAATTACTACTGGCAAATAAAAAGTATTTCCTGTTCATAGACTTAATATTTTGCTGCCCCTAATATTTTTCCTAATATTGGCAACTATTTATTTTACCCTCCCTCATAACCAGCCCAGCAACAAAGCAGCCCCTATTTAAACCACATGACTGTTTCACCAATGTTACTTCAACTGGGACGACGCCATCCCTTTTTCAGTAGAATTCCCCCATACTTATTGAGAGTTCCTGAATATTTTGTTGTACTGTGACTTTTTCAAGTAGTACACGTGTGAAACATGCAAATTGAAAAAAATACCTTTCCTTTTCTGTAGTTTACCCTCCGAAGCGCGCTGCTTTCTGAGCTGGACACATTTTCTCTTTGAAGACCTACACACGTAAACCAGAATCAAACAAAGTTAGAACTGGATCAGATCTGACACAGATGTTCGTGCAACCACAGACTATGCCTGGAAGTTTCTTTAAGTTTCTCAGCATGGCACAAAAAACCTAAAAGCTAATACAGTTACTTACCTGGAGAGGTACAAGGAGATTTTACAAATGCTTCAGGTCTTGGAGCAACTGGCTGAACAGGCCGTGTCTGCTTAGCTGCCAGCTTCTTAAGACTTACTTGTCGCTTTTGAAACATTTCTTCCATACTTTCTTGCTTCTGGAAAACCTTTTGAACATGCTCCTATGGTTGCCATGGAAATAAAAAATAATTTAAATAATTTATTATAATTTTTAAATTCCTGTCAGAGACCTATCAACAAGCTACATTGACATCTAGAGCATCTACAGCATACTGATTTGAAATTGGAATTACTTTTCTACCACATATAGAAATATTACACCAACTCTTCACTCTTAACAAGGTGTAATTTACTGTGATTTAGTACACTTAAAAATTGGAACATCACTTCAAAAGTACTTTGTATACTTACTATAGAGAAAGCTGAGATTCAAGTTTCAATTTAAAAAAAATAAAATTTTTTTGAGTGTCCAAAGATTCTGTTACATGAAGAGATCAATCATGAAGAAAAGGAATATTGGCAAAATATTCAAGAAATTGGTGAACCTGAAACCACTACAATTCTCAAATAAAAAAATAAATAAAAATAAAAATAAAATTTAATTAAAAAATTTAAAAAGTAGCACATCTTTGCTACATAAAACAAAAGGCATTTAAAATACTCGCTTGTAGAGAATCTTTTTTAAAAAGCAGTTTTACTGTCTGAAAAATTTTGAGTAGTTATGAAAAGTCCCTGAAGCCTTTGATGTTTATCCAAAGATACAATGAGACTCAGGCACAGAAATGCATTGGCTTTCCAGTTCACAGGTATAACTCCTAGTACTGATTATTTAGCTTTATCAACGGCAGTACAAGAGAGCAATTCCAAAATGAACAAATATACACACAGATACACATAAACATCTTCTGGTACCTTTAGGTCTTCACTGAGGATATGTGCATACTCTCTGTAAATTTTATTCAACTCCTTGATTTTATTGCCAGCACCAGTATCCAGGAATTTTTCAATCTCCTGTAATGCTGATTCTGCACCATCCTGAGACTGACACTTATCTACTGGCTGGGAAGCCAGCAGGTAAATTCCTTCATCACACCACTTCATAGACTGGAAACAGAGAAGAACAAGCTCAGAATGCACGAATGTCAGCATCACACACTAAGAGTGTAAAACACCTCAACCTTGTCATGAATTCAGCCATTTAAAGAGAAAACTTCCACCATGGTGAGATGTTATCTACCATTATGACAAATGTTTAACTGAAGTTTTGGGAAACAAATGCTGCACACTAAATTTACCTTCTCTAGTAAGTCATGTAGTTCCAGAGATTTGTTAAGAAGATTTCTCCTCCGTTCTGTCTCAGTAGTCAAGGCATCACAGAGATGATGAAGTTCACTGCATTTTGGAATAATGGAGTCCACAGCATAATGATTGCTTTGAATAAAAGCATCACGCTCTGAGGCTAACATTCTGGCTTTTGCTACTGTTTCCTAAGAAAACAAACACTGATTAAAGTACATCTTTATTTGGATCAAGATCAATGAAAAAATTTAAAACTGTTTTTACACAGTGAAACACATATATTGATAAAGAATGCATCTTCAGTTAATATCTGCCTTGCTTAATAAATCAAAGTGATTTCCTCTCTTTCCAGATGTCCAAGAACTTTCATGTACCAGAGTACCTCAGAAATAACAGTGAGTTTAATCACAGGCCTTGTTCTGAAGGAACCACTGTTGTCTTTCTATGCCTTATTCAGCAGGGTCTGTGTGTGTATGAATGCAATTTAGGGTACAGCAACAATCTGAACTCAAATTAAAAAATACCTATCTCAGCCTTTAGAGCAATGACCTCATTTAGAGAGCAATTTGCTTCATTGTGAAGTACAGATCAAAAAAAGGTTCCCTTTCTATACTGTTCAGTGTATGTTTCTGTTTGCCATCTTTATTGTACATTCATTACATAGCTTTCTTATTTCTAAGATTTATGGAAAGACATGGCTTTAACAGGAATGGAAGTAGCCCCTTGATCAGTAAATGCAAAACTTGGCTATGTAGACAGTTCATGCAATTCTTACATGAAGAAATCACACTTTGTGTCTGGTCACTCTGCTCTTTATTGAGGGATGTCCAAAAACCACTCTGCTCCAATGGTTAAAGATTTTATTTCAGATTCCTTCTGTATGTTGAGACACCAATTCTACCAGCTTAAGCTGACACACTCAACAACCAAATCCCATTCCCCTCTGCATGTGCATTGTCATAGTAGAAATTAAGGAGACTTGCAGAGTTCTTACATGGGATTTTTCTTCGAAGTTGGCGAGATCTTTCAAAATATGCTCCACATGTGAACGGCTGTTTCCCACATCTGTGAAAGCAGACAGTCTCTCAGACACAATATCCAAAGCTGCTTTGACCTGAAATGAGACACAGCAATGTATGAATGAAGACAGCTCCACCTCTCTGGAGACTCACCAATTAAATAGTGGATAGCCACTATTTGCAGCCAGGTAACTCACGTTATGTGGTTACTGGGGCACAGAGACAAAGCACCTTTTTTGTCAGCCTACCTTTCTACTACTGGTACATGTGGTACCAGTTCAAAAGGAAAACAAATACAAAGAAAAGGTAGTGAAGTAATCCTGTTTCCTAGTACTGAAAAAGATGCGAGAAAACTAATGCTAAGGAAGCATTTATTATCTTGCTTTTACCAGATGACAAGGACACAAAGCAACATAAATCCCCACTCTAGTAATTGTTTTAGAGACAGACAAATGCTTGCAAGAGGGTTTCTGAGTGCTGCTCTTGTGGAGGTACAGCTGTGCTCCAAGATCAGCTGCACCAGGATAAAGGTCTGTAGGTGCCATCAAGCACATGAGTTAAACAACATGAGATCAGAAACTGGCTGTGAAAATTGTAGTTCAGCCTCCACCCAGCTTCTAACACTATGGTTGCAACTTCCCACCCACAGTGCTGGAGACAGTTTTCATAAAATTTCAGCCAGAATGTTTAGCTGAGACTGGGTTCCATAAAACGACCTATTGGCAAGAAGAAAGTCTTGCAGCAGCATTTTATGCTTCTGTGGTACAGAACAGGTTTCAAAGGAGTTTTTGAATGCTTATACACTGCTAGGTTCATGGAAAAAAAAATCCTAAGCCTGCAGAAAAAAAATAAATATGCTCTATAGGCATATATGTCTCTTTACTAGTTCAAACTAGTAAAGATAACAGTCTGTCAAGTAAGGGCAAGTACAAGAAAAAGGTTGGAGAAAGCTTTCAAGTACACACAAGAACTGTAAAATCAAGAGCAGGAAGCATTTTCTAATAATTCCTATATTACCAAATATTGACCACCACCAAGAAGTTCTCACCTCTCTGAAATTGTGTTCAAAATTCCGAAGGTGCAGACACTGCTCTAGTTTTTGCTGATGCTTAATCCAAAACTCGTCAAAGGCGGTCTCTGTTTCATGTAATTGAGCCAGCAGCCTTTAAAAATCAAAACAAAGCATATAAAAAATACTCTAAGAATGATGGGTGCAGCCTTCAAGGAACAATGCAATCTTGCACAGTAAATAAAAAGCCTCCCCAAAGCAGTATTTTTCAGGACAAATAAACTGGATACAGGAAACATTTTTTGTATCACACAGTATCATTTCCTACAATAACACTGATGTAAAAAACTGAAACTGAACACAAACATTAAGTTCAGAAAAATGGGCAAATGTTTATTTTAAGCACCTTCTCAGCTTTGGCCTGGGGTCATGGGGAGCTGGGGCTAATATACATAAATAAGATATGTACATGTATGTGGGTTAAGACTCAGAGGAACCCAAGCCTTAGGTTATCAGGAAAAATTTGTACTGCTGTGACCAGCCAGCTGCCCTTAGCCTTACATTTCATTCTTTGGAGCAAAGCTCACAATAAACCTGAAGGCCATTGTTCCTTCCCTTCCAAGCAGAGTTATTAATTAAATATCATAGGCAAATGTATAGCTGTACTGTGATGAGGAAAACTTTTGACTATAATTCCAGCAAATTACTTAAAACTTTCACTTCTTAACTTAACTTCTATTATTGCATTTGACAGTATGATATCCCCTGGACTTATATATCCATGGATATAGTGGTGCACTTTGCTGTACATCAGAATTTTAGCGAACTTTTGTCTTTAACAGTACAGAAATGAACTCTGAATTTACAAGTTAAAATCAACTAGAAAAAAGGCAGTGACATGCACACACAGAGTTTGTTCCAACTTCCATCAGATATTGTATTGAATAGGAATGTTATGGATAAATTTGCAACCCCCACCCTGATTGTCCTTGGACAGCTGATAGAAGCAGTGACCAAAAAAAAAAGACTTCTGCCAAGCTTTGCGGGTTGGAATGGACAGTTATTTGGAAAGAAAGTCGGCCTGAGTGTAACAGAAACACAGAATGACAGACAAAAAAAGAATGCAGAATACTGCCTGGGGGAAATGAGCTATGCTTTCACAGCTTTGTGAAAATTTACATCTGTGCTACAGTGATACAATGTCTTTAAACCTGACAGTAATGTGAGGGGGGTGTGTATGTGACAGGCAGGGAGCAAAGGAAAACAATACCTATTACTTACATGCCCAAAGGAAGCACACAGGAAATCTGTGCATGGATACTTCAAGAGTGGTGTACTCCCTAGCAGCCCTCTAAAGGCTACTAACAACACTGGTAAGTTATCAGGTTTAAAAGAAAAAACCCTCCCACTTCAAAGGGACCTAATGGAAACTGCCAAATCTACTGAAAAGAAGGGATTGATCACTTCAGTCTTCCCCTCATGACTTCTGTACAGCAGCAAAATTTCTTGGATTGCATTTTAGCTTCTAAACAAAGCATTGATATGCTTTAAAATAAGGAAAAGATACTCAAGTATATCGTCCAAACGTGACAAAAATGAAAAGAAGACCAGTGTTGTGTGGTATCAGAATTCCAGCCCCATTTTCCTATAGCCAGGTGACCCCGCAGTGGGCATTAGGGGGTTAATTTGTTCAGGACAGATCTGACAAGTCAAGTTCCTGAAATGTTCTATAATGTTCACAGTGCAACATTTGCTTATTTGCAAAAATATGGAATTAAATAAAGGAGCTGGGGAGGGGTCAAAAAAGCAGAAAAGCAGCATATTTAGTATTTCACACCTCTCACCTTTCTACCGTTGTTTGATTGTCTAGCTGATCTTGATTCAGTTTGTATTCAGGATTCTCAGTAACTGGTTTTGTAATACTTCCAAGGATATCATCTCCCTGTTCTACTGCTACCCTGATATCCTCCTACAAAACAAAACAGAATGAAACAAAACAAAACCCCAACATGCTGTAGTGGCATGTTGTTGTTTTCTTAGGCAGAATTCACAAGGCATTGAACTGAAAGAAAGATTTCAATAGCATTCGAGCAAGTACAGCTTTATTAAAAGCAGTGGCTGACAACAGACAGTAAATGATAAATGTCAGCTTCTTCCATGTTTACCATCTTAAGATCCCAGTGTAACTGAGTTAAATTTTCATGGTAGACAGCCTTCTAGTGTCGCTTTGGGCTACAAATATCTCAAAAATTTTAGATGCACAGCTCTGAAACCGCCAAATAGCTTTCATTTAATCCTTTTTGAAAGAACATTTGTTCATGCTTCAAAAGGCCATATATTTTAATATGCATTCAAATACAATCAAATTTCCTGTTGCAAACAAAACTACAAATAAAACACACCACTACTTACAAAGAAATTACTGTTTCGCATACAATCCATTATGCATTCGTACATACATAAACTTAGTTTCAAGGAATGACATTTTTTCAATGCAAAAAGGGATTTTTAACTTAAAAAAAAAAAAAAGAAGTTCAAAAAGATATCGATGGTTCACATTTTTACTGTCTATTAGCATCGTCCATATTTTCCATTAATATTGCTAGCTATAAATTAAAAGACAGTTTAACTAGAAGACAGCATCTCTACAAAAATTACATACCTTCATTTTGTCCTTCTTTTCTGTGTGTGTTGCAAGAAGGGAGCTGGTTGATTGCACATCATTTGGTAGTTCTGTTTCAGCCAGCTCAGTCCCAAAGGACTGAAGAATCTGAGCTGTTTGCTTAACCTTTTGGGCGAAACCTTCTATAGCCTTTTGGAATAAAAAGCATTAAAGATGTTTCGTGTTCATCACACACATATGTACAAACAAACACAAGCACACAAAATATAACTCTCAAAGCAAACCCAAACAGATTAATTACAAGATTGAAAAATGGCCAAAGTAGAATTTTGCAAGCAACAGATACTGTCACCATTAATTCCTTAATTGTATATTTTTCTTAGGCTTGTATCAGGTGTAGTTTCTTCATATTTTTATAATCTGGAGTTATTTTACAACTTGAGCTTTTTCTTTCTTGTAGCAAAACCAATAAACCTCAAGACAATAACACACTGTAGTTCCTTCACTCCAAGTGTTCAGAAAACCACTCCCAAGTTATTACTCATATTATTTCTCTAAGATGACTAAGTACCATTGGGAACATCTTCTCACACAGAGCAAGTCAACTTGCATCACTTGGAATCTGTTTTATAAATGACAGGGTATAAAACAGAAGGGTTCATTAAGCTGAAAAGTTAAAACAAAACCTAAGACTTACAGTACGACGGGACAGCCATCTGTTGTGGCAGTAATCCAGGGTGCCACCAAGATCTTCTGTTAATTGTGTCTTATCAATGTAACCCTGCAGTTCTGACACTGAGCCCAGCATTATGATCTGCAGGACAGGAAAAAAGCGAACGTGATCACTGGAGACAAGTCCCTTGTTAAGGATTCTAAGTCCCATCCTTCAGACACTGACAGAGAAGATGCACTTTAATATAAAAGTGAGAGATAGATAGTATAGAAAAACAAATTTAACAGTTCTTTCAGCTGAAGATGATGTAAATGTAAATGACTAAATATGAGCATGGGCACCAGGCATATTAAAAAAAAAAAATCTTATGGATTATACAGCATAACATTGCCAGATTTTTTTTATCTTGATAAACCATACTTGGCTATTTTCTAAAAGCAACATTCATTTCTTGTTCGTTTTTCCTTGTTAGCCTAGGTCTGCAGCACAGAACAAGAGTGTCTACATGGATTTGTCATGTAAGGACCAGTTCCCCAAAATAAATAAAACATGGGGGAAAATTTTCTTAAAGACCATCTTTCCCCCTTGAAAATTACATCTGATAAGTACAATAACATTTATATCATATATCATATAGTTTCAAATTTTATTTTAAAATATAAGTGCTGTACACTTGCAAACAAAAGTACAATCTGTGGATTTACTGGTGGTACAACAACAGGCATCCATTGTATGTTTGCTCAAGTGACAGACACCGTAGCGTTTGTCCATGGGAAATGAATCTGCTTCAAAATTCACATACTCTTTCAAGAAAAAGCCATCATGGATCATCTAAAATTGTTAGAACTGCCTCTAAGCATAGCTTGCTTTTTTGTTGGGGTTTCTTTGGTCCTCACTGGCTACCTTAAGTACTTTTACAGACTCCTGGTATTAAAGTGGAAACAGAGGATTTTACTTACAGGTACTTTCATTTTAAGCTCATCTTTGTTGAATCTGAAAGCAATGTCCGAGAGAGCTCGATGAAAAAATCCTGTTGGGCGCAGAACGAGGACTAATTGCAGGTTTCCTGGGAAAGATGCCTGCAAAGCAAGTTTAGCCTGTTATTTTCTGTGTCTCAGCTCCAGAAAATATTTTTGAACAAGGAGAAGCCCCTGATAAACCACAAACTAACTGTATCAAAGGCCTCCCATAATGGGGTGACCAATCATATTGTTGCATAGCTTGTACAAAGAGCTTCATTCAAAAGACATTTACTTGTCTTTGGGAACAGGGATCTATTCTCTTGGAATCAATTTTTTTTCAGGGCTGGCTTGCACTGCTCTTCAGCTAAGATTACAACCTACCCAAGGAGGCTAATGAACAAACAGCAGTGGCTCAGTATTTTTTAAACAGCAAGACTTTTATGGTTATTTCTTCTTCTCTTTAGTAGAAGGTGCCAAAGAAACCTGTTAGATTTGTGTGAAAACCTAAGAACAAATTTCTAATTTCTGTATACACTACCTTGCCAGTTGCCTACACAAGTTTTTGCCACAGAGGATGAATTTCTCAGGCAGTAACTTAGAAATAAGCTTTAATTTGGCTGACAAAAATAAAAATCAAGCATAAAAATTCTCAATTCTGTTTTTTTTCCATCAACTTCCAACTAGCAATCTGATGAATCTTTACCAGTTCTACAACAGGTAGAGGGAAAACAGAAGAGAGAAGAAACAAAAAACAACAACAAAAAAAAGGCATTAAATTATTAAAAGTCAGCCTCTGCTGTGGCAGATATTTGCGTATTTGGCATTTAGCCACTCTTGGAAACATTCTCCTCTATTCACTATTTCCACTGTAGGGAGGGAGTGAAATTCACTAAAGAAATGATCATTATAATGATTAAGTATGCAATTTTCTTCATTATACTGTTGGAAATTATTTCACTTTGCTAGCTAACTGGTTTACCAGAGGGAAGGAAAAAAGGCCCACCAAAAACAGCCCAGTGACTAAAGGAGCTATTATGTTATGCTCTGTTCCAAGCCTACTGGAACTGTTAGTATCTGGAAGGTTGAAGGGCGATTAAATAATCATTTTGGGGTTTCCAAGGGTTCCAGGTACATAGCATTAGAAATTAAGAACTTTTACAGGGAAAAGTAGTTCAACACTTTTCTGGAAAACTTCACAGATTCATTGTGGTTCCCCAGATATTCAATATACAACCAAGATTTCAATTGACTGAAGAACCTTAAAGGCTTGAACTTCTCAATCTGCCACCACTTCAGTGATGTCCAAATTTTCTAGAAAGTACAATGGTTCAGTTCCAAAGGAGTCTGAGGGCTGGGAATACAATCCAGGTATTTCTGAGTGCCCTCACTAGCTCCTCAGCCTTGCACTATAAAATTCACTAAAAAAGTACACTGTTCACTAAAACCAGTACTGCCTGTGATGGTACTAACCCATAGTTATCAGAGGAAAAACCTTTCATAGAAAATTTCTGACTGTATTCAGAAGAAAAGATTATGATTTCCTTAATAATTTTTCTGAACTACCATGCAAAGCAAACCCACAAATTTATTTAAGAGGCATAAAAACAACAGACAAAAATATTAATTAAATATCCTGGATAAGCCTTTTAGATCGACACCTGTATTTACTTCTCTCATTCAACAGAGATGTTAATTTATTTTGTGCCTGTAACAGCAGTGTTCAGTCCAACTAAGCAGTTACTTTTTACCTTTAACTTTCAAAATGCAAAGTTTAATCAGTGGCAATGCAAATATTTCAGAATAAAAATGAAAAGAGGTATCTTTTAGGTAGTACATTTTCAAAAAAATTAAGGTGTCTCCTTGTGAAACATACACCCCAGCACATGATGTCCTGACCCACTGTCTATGGCAGCAAGTATCTGCAACCCATTTAGCCTTACTTGGAGTGCCGGGAAATGCCCTGGACAGGGTGCTAGATAACCTCATTGAGGCTCCCCTTCATCACAAAATGTTGGGCCAGATGGTCTTTCAAGGTCCCTCCCGACCCAATCTGTGATTTTATGACATTTAGGCTATTACTGAGGCAAACAGCAGTACCCAAATGCAATCTAATACTAAATTTTTCTGGACTGTGTATTAGTTCTTATGAAATAGAGTTTAATTGCATGATGAAATTAAGTATGATGTTCAATTCAATGAAAACAGAGAACACACATTACAATTATTTTCTACCTTCATGTGTCAACCCAAAATGATGCTGTTGAAGTCAATACAGTCTTTAACACTTGAATTTCCATTCAAAACCTGTCAGGAATCTCCCTCTCTGAATAAAAGCTCAAATTCTAGATAACTTTGACTTTGTCTACAGTATAAACTTGATTCCACTAGTCTTGTCTCTGTTTGGTTTTGATTTTTTTCTTCAAAAAAAACCCATGTCTTAAAAAATGATGCCTCCTTCCCTTGCTGTGGCTAGGAGTCAAATCTGCAAATTGATTTTTGTGAAACAAGAAAGGGAAGTTGTGCTACAGTAAACAATGTTGGACTTGTGCCAGCTATTACAGTTTATCAAAGGTTGTATCTGCACTGCCAAAATACTAGTATTTTTCCTAACATTTTTTTGCTAAAGCCCTGGTGACTTGCAGAGACAATACTATGATGTAAGAGATACTCCGTAGCTGCCTGTGAACTTCATTGACCAGTCAACTTCACCCTGAACACTGGAACAAAACAAAAATTCTCTGTTCCAGTCCAGCAGCATATTTGTTTCAAGCCATTGTATGCTAACCAGACAACAAACAATGACTTCTCAATAATGCTTTGCTAAATACTAAGCACCAAAAAATATTCATGTTATGTTTAGCAGTGCTATCAAATAAAGTGCCTTCAAGGACTGTTTCAATGAAGTCAATGAACTTTACTCAGATTTGTTGAAAGGTTTGTATGTTTAAAAACTGGGGTTTTTTTTTTCTCCAAAGTGTCTTTCTTTACTAGATTAATTAATATTAACAGTTCCCCCAACATGTTGTCTCGAATATTGAATTTATCTGATTTAATGCCAATGCAAAAGAGACTAGGGGTCATGTTTTTCATATTCTCTGCAAAAATTAGGAGAGCCCAGCCCATATATTCATTCATCTCACTTGCACTTGTTTGATACTTCATGACAGTCATGGGATTAGTTTTCTATCTGCTCATCTCCTTCACTTTCTCATCCAGTCAGGTCAGTGTCAATTCCAAAATGAAAAAGAGGCACATGGGCACATTGTTATCAGCTTTAAATTAAATCTGACCAAACCAGGAATTTGTATACAGCATAGCCCCAGGATCAAGGCACTCCAATACACTGAGATCTTTGTTGTCCTACAAGTGCCCTGAACCTCAAATACAGGAAAGAATCTTTTCTGGCTGGACAAAATAAGGAACAACCATAAATCCTCCAGAAAACCAGTGAATAATTTCTCAGGAGCAGGTTAACCTGCATGCTTTGAGGCATTTGCTTTTCAGGGGTGGGGAGCCTTTCACTGCATGCCCCAGGTTTCTTGAAAGGGGAAAAAGTATAAACTGAACCCAGCTGAGTTCTGGGCAAAATGAAAAATCAAATTACCATTACCATTCCGTGATAGAATCACAGAATAGATTGGATTGGAAAGGATCTTAAAGATCACCTATTTCTAACCCTTCCCCCACCCCTGGGCAGGAACACCTTCCGCTAGACCTGGTTGCTCAGGTCTTCATCCAACCTCACCTTGAACACTTCCAGGGTTGAGATATCCACAACTTCTCTGGGCAACCTGTTTCTATGCCTCACCACCCTTACAGAAAAGAATTTCTTCCTAACATGTAATGTGAGTCTCTCCTCATTCTGTTTAAAACAATTCCCCATTGTCCTCACTATCTGACTGTGTAAAGTCACTCTCCCTCTATTTTATAAGCCCCCTTTGAATACCACAAGGCTACAGTGAGGTCTAGCCCAGAGCCTTGTCTTCTGAACAACCTCAGTTCTCTCAGCCTGTTCTCATAGGAGAGATGCTCCAGACCTCTGATCACCTTTGTGGCCTCCTCTGGACCACATGTTAGTTGTATATAATCCTAACTACCATTTTCCTTCACAGAAATTACTGACAGAGAAGCTGTGTGTGCCACCAGTATTGACCCTGAAGTTAAGCCAGCTTGTAGAAATATCGTAACCATGTGAGCCATCAAAGACCTAATGCTTGACTCAGTTTTAACAGTTCTGTCTCAAAATATTTGGAACAACACTAATTTTCATTTTATGAACAGCTTCAAAATACCCACATTACCAAACTCTGTGGTGGTGTTTTCCTTTCTGCACTTACTAGGATGCTGTAAGCCACAGAGCACTTCTCTCCAAAATGCTTCTGTATATAAAGGGCCTAGTAAGTACTTGCTTACCTATTTTTTTAAGACTGTTTATTCCTGGCTAGAATGAACAAGTGTCTTACACATAATTCTTGTCATGAAAGAATCTTGAATTAAATCAGTTCATAAAAAGAGCAGCTTGAAATCTAGTTTTAAAAACATGGAACTGTTTTGCATTAGATCTATGTTTAATGCTTGTGACATTATGATCCTGCTTTCTGAGTTCAAGTGACTCACTTCTCTGTTTTTACATATTAAACAAATATGTAAAATAAAGAAAAATGGCTAACCACACAAGGATAACTGCAAAAGTGCCTGCGTGTGTAGTAGTCTCAAAACATTCAAAGCAATCAGATGAAACGATACTGATCTCAAAATAAATTTACTCATTTATCATTTACTGTACTCATTCATAACAATAGCCACAAAATTAATACAAATACTGTTCCAGCTTCATCATACTGCCAAGTTCTAGGCTTAAATCCAAACAAAATGAGAAACATGACCGGGGCTGAAAGAAGAGCAGTATTTTCAAACTTAAGTCACACAAAGTGTGAAATATCATTATACTTTTCTGGACACAATGCAAAAAGCTAACTAGAAACTGGGCTAATGGGAAATACCTATCCTATATAAATACAAAATAGTGCCTTTCATGGGGCACCATTTACAAAACATTATCTTTTCTAGATCAAGAACTCACTAAGAAACTCAATGTCTCTAAAGCAAGGCCGAAGAACTCAAAATTGGATCACTGTAATTCAGCCTTTCTCACCTTGGATATCAAACCAATAAGATTCCAGATGGCACAGAAATGGGACTGCCTGACTCCTCCAAGGTTTAGGCTGGCATTACAAAATCAAAGAATCAATTAGGTTGGAAAAGACCTCCACTGTCACTGAGTCCAACCTAAGCATTCTGCTGTGCTGTGTCCAGCTGCTTCTGGTTTCTTCCTGCCAGCCAGTGGTCTTGGCCCTGATCTTCAAAGAAATTAATGAGCTAAGATGCCACTACAGAGAAGACTGCATTTTGATTTATGAACAGCTAAGAAAAGCAGTGCTCTGGACAAGGCAGTCCAAAACAGAAAGCATGAATCTGCATGCATCCTTAGTGATGGCAAATCGCAAAGCAAACGTCTTCTCCAGGAGGCTGAATAAAACCCATCTCTTGTCACACTTAGAAAGGGCTGCATAGTTTTGTAACTGGATAAAAATTCCTCACTACCGCCCCCAAACAACCCCCATCCTAACTGCTCACTCAAGAGCAGTGGCCCACAGGTACATTATTCCCTAAGCACCAAGGACGTTTATTTTCCCTGGACTGTCAATATGAGGTTGATGAATGGCTATGGTAAAACTTTTAACGATATTGAGTGCAGTTTTTTGTTTGTCTAAAAGAATGAGTTCACACTGCAACCTTTCCCTCTAGATGGAGGAAGACAATGATGAGAGGACAACAAGACACTAATACAATGTAATGACATAGACTTCATTTTTAAAAGAAAATACACTGGAACTGTGAAAAGAGCAGTGTGAAACCCTGAACACATTGATCAAAAGCCTTGCTCCTACAACTGTGGATTGAATATTGCTTGTTTGGGTATGATAACATTATGAGAGAAAAGAAAAAAAAGGAAAAAAAAATTAATTTTTAACTGTGTGGAAAGTACAAGTGGATCTATTTGTCTGGCATTTGTCATGCACCCAACTTCAGCTGGGACAATACAGAGCTGCTTTACCAGGCAACATGACTGCTCCTCCTTACACATTCATCCATGGGACTACGCAACTGCCCAGGCCCAGGAGCTAAAAGGTTCAGCAAGGTCTTGCATGTCTTTTTATACTCTGAATACTGTCTTTAACTGGAAACTGGACATTCTAATACAAATTTAGAAGAATTGCTGCAGGTGACAGGACAAAAACTTGAAAAAATTTCACATCCTCAAACAACGTAATACAAGTGAACAATTTGAAGCTACTAACTTCAGTATTTTTCTTGTAAGAACTTCCAAATTCTACTCTCTCCCTAACAACATGACAATTTGCTATCAAGACTTCACACCTAACATGAAACTTGGCTCTTGGAATCTATACCAGAACTTCACCTGTCAGCCTGACTATCTCAGATTCTTCCTAGGCTAATAACATAACTTCAGCTAAATCAGGTGAAAAATAAAATGAATAATGTTGTTTGCAGTGTCTCTTAAGCCACAGAGCCTGCGAGTCTTGCGCTTGCTAACAAGATCCCTGCTGCCTGCCCATTGCAACTTCATCCAGTAGAATAAATCAGTAGCAAAGTCTGCATGCCTGGGCATGTTCCTGCCACAGTCTCTGTCACATCCCAGGAAAAGAAGCGCCCTGTTTCAGCCCAGGCCTCTGGCTTTGCTCTCAGTCCCACGGCACTGCATGTGCTGCAGCAGCAGTCATCCTGGGTGAGCGATGCAGTCACTGACCTTCCACTACATCTGCAAAAACAGGTTAACCTCATCTCCAGAGTCTTGACTACAACAGCCTTTAAATATCAGCAGGAAATACAGATTCAGCTAATCACTGCTCATTTTCTGCCCCAGGGAAAAAAAGTACCCCTAACAACAAAGAAGGAAAAATGAAGCTTAGAAAATTTTAATAATATGTTTTCCACAATAATTTCAGCCTGAAACAAAACATTTTTGTTAGTTTTGTTTCAAAACATACTTGCAATACCCACTAGCACAAACCAAATGTGTATGAAGAATCTTGAAAATAACAAGAAATAATAATAACAAATACATACTAGTATGAATTTCTGTTTAACAGCTGCTCAGTGCTTACAAATACATGTCCTACAGTTGCTAGGATATTAGTGATGGGCAGATGCTCCAGCTAGGATATTCCTGGCAGGCAGTGCTCCAGCCATGGCACCCTATGCTGCCATTTCTGATTTCACAAATCAAGAGGGTCTACTCCCTCAGGATGAATAGAGAAAAAACAGGAAAGATGGCAGAAATTACAACAAATAAACCAACAGCCAAAACTCTCTTCTCAAATAATATGAGACTCCTATCGTCACACACAGCAATAAGCTTTAGCAATAAATAAATTTAAAAAGCACTGAACAGGGGCTTTGTACAACGAAAAGGGCTGACATGACAAGGGGGAATGGCCTCAGATTGAAAGGAGGAAGATTTAGATGGGGCATTAAAAAGAAATTCTTTACTGTGGGAGTGGTGAGGCACTAGAAAAGCTAGGAATTTCCTGTCCTTGGAAGTGTTCAAGGCCAGGCTTGGATGGGGCTTTGAGCCACCTTGTCTAGTGAAAGGTGTCCCTGCCCAAGGCATGGACATGGCATGGATGATCTTTAAGGTCCCTTCCAACCCAGACCATTCTGTGATTCTGTGATTGAAACTGCCAGAGCTATCAGGCGTTCAGACATGGAGTACAGCCTGAGTAGCCCACATAACACTCATATGCTTCATAACCACCAAAAGACAATTCTGACTGTTAGGAAAACCACACAAGTTGAAGTCTCCAGCTACCCTTGAGCCATTCAAAAGAATATCTTTGTCTTTCAATAGGACCTCACTAATTTGGCACAATATACGTATCTTGTATATTTGGCTTTGTTTTTTTGTTAAACAACAGACAGTTGAAATGCATTACATTTCACTTATATCAAATACTATAGCAAAGATATGATGGACAAGAGCAAACAGTTTTTCACTACATCTTCTTTTGGAATAGGAGCACAAAATTTTCATGTGTTCAGGGCTGAAGTGACTATTGCTGAAGCCAACAGGATGACTGCTATAAATATATATACATGGGTACAATTCAAAGCCAACACTGTTGCTGTTCAACAAGAGAAGGAAATATAAAAAAATCATGCCTTTAACAGATTAGACTTCAGGTAAGGAGCACGATTCTTCTCTCAGAAAAAGTTCACAGAAGAATAAAAAAAGCTGAAAAAAGCAAAATAACCCATCAGCAGCAGTACTGCAACTGTGCAGTGCTCCTGCACTAAACACCCTTCTCTGGGCAAATCCCTTAGGCACCAACACCATCACAACAGTGACAGATCCCATATAATGGGGAAGAGTCACCCAGTTCTCATCTCTGTGCTTCAAAGCAAAGTAACACACACTGGAGGAACATTACCATAAATGTTATCATCATGGCCAAAAGCAACTTGTCCGTAGTTGCTCCCTAACCCTTACAACCCCAATTATGCAAATAAAAGGACCATAATCTGTGCAACACTTATCTGCCCTTGAACAGAAACTACAGCACTGACTTTTTTTGAAAGAGATTCCAAACCTCCAGACAGAGTCCTTTTTCTTCAATCATCCTAAATTATGCTGCTCTCAGTTTTCACTACTGGAATCTACTCAGTGCTGCAACTCAAAATTTCAAGATGAGCTGCAAAAGCAAATTTTGCTGATACTTCAATGTATTTTAAATATTTTAACATTCCTACTATGATTATTGTGTAAAGAACTGTATTGTGGGAATATTATATCGTTATATACTAATTCACATAACATCATATAGTGGGAGTAATGTACTACCTTTAAAGTAATGTACTATCTTTAACTTATAATAAACAAAAAATTCTTTGGCCATAATTAGGCCACATTAAAATGACATTTGTTGTTTTGATTTTACTTTTATCTTACAGAGTCAAAATTTTTCTGCCATTAAAAACTAAAAGATTACAGCTTCTTTTTTCAGCCCTTACTGGTAAGACTATTGACACTAACAATTCAAGCAAGGATAACAAGGAGGAATAAAAAATGCAACCAACCAACCAAAAACTAAATAAAACCAAGTAAACCAGATTTAGAATAAGTACATGATAAACATGAATCTGTCCTTACCGACTTCTGTAAAAAAAAAAAAAAAAAAGGAAAAAAAAGAGCAAGCCTCTAATAAACTTCTTTTTCTGATTTTAAAA
The DNA here is from genome assembly GCA_013401135.1 of Cettia cetti. NCBI lineage: Eukaryota > Metazoa > Chordata > Aves > Passeriformes > Sylviidae > Cettia > Cettia cetti. Next base: position 114,766 of record VZUI01043657.1, on the reverse strand, counting down.
ATATTAATTGAGAGGGAGACTGAGGAAGTTAAGAGCATGTACTGTTGATTGATCAAAGAAGGCACATAAGGTTTTCCTGATTACATGTAATCCTTGTTTTAAATCAAATATCACAAGAACAGTTTTTCCATATGAACTCCTTTCACAAGTGGTAAACTCAACCAGGACCCTCACCCTCATTTCTTTGTAAAAGGGAATTTTTTTTGAATAGTGAAAGGTGAACCCAACCTCTATGGGACCCATGGGGTGTCCATGCAAATATTAGCTCCCACCTGGGAGAGCTGCATGCTCACATCCACACACACACACACCCACAAACACTTTTCAAGTGCACACTTCGGAAGATGTCCTGAGCTGCAGACTGCATTAAAAGCACATCACAGACACATGATGCTCTGTCTGGGATACAAAAGACCTACTGGATACCTTCTGTATCATCTATTAGCTGACATAATGTTGAAGAGAAAAAAAAGAATTATGCTTTTCCACTTGTAAGAGGCAGATTCAAAAAGGAAAATCTTTCTAAGGAGTCATTGAAAACAGTACTCACTGCTATCCGCAGTATGGAAGCTTTCACGGAGGTCCATTTGTCCTGTCTGCGATCTATGACAAGAATAAATCCAATTCCAGCATCTCGTAAACTAAGTTTGGAGGAGGAAAGAAGAAAACAGGAAAGTTTCATTAAAAATACAAATGTAACTCCTGGTTCCCTCACACAAAAAGCAGTTTTTAAAAAAAAAGCAGCTTGACCTTTTTGTGCAGAATTTTCTTCATAAAAATATCTTAAATACTGATACACTATAAACCATTGCAAAGATGCAGTAGTCCCACAGCATTTCACAGAATTTCAAAATGTATTCAAATAATGAATTTTTCTTTTTCACAAAAGATAGTAGTTACATTTCTTGCACAGGGATTATTTCAGAAGAAAATAAGGTTGATTGATTCTCCAGTTTGTTGCTGATATAGTCCCTTCCTCATGATGTTGTCAGTATAATTTCAGGATCAAAATAAAGTTGTTTTCCTTTTGCATCTGCTTTTAACCTTCTGTTTGAATGTCTTCCTCCTCACTGATACTTAAAACTCCTTAAAACACAGATCCTTCTGATCATTCCATGATATTGCTCCACGCATCTGAAATTCTCATATGCCTCCAGGTTGTAAACTTCTTCCTAGGTGCATTTTCACATTCACCAAAACAAAAAAACCTTACAGCATTTAAACTCTTCAAACCATAGATGAGAACAACAAGCTGAGAGGCACTTCTCTGGAATGGAAACATCTGTGTGAGAGATTCTGTTCAAATCCTGGCGTATGGGTGACCTTTCTCTTTTGCCTGTGCTCAGCTGCATGTGCTACCGAGCCCTGACCAAGGGATATGCTCCTGTTTTGTAATTCCCCATCTAAGCCAATTGTGCAATGCCAGCAGCAGCCCTTGCCAGCCAATCGCAATCAAAATGGAAACAGCAGGCAAATACAAGGCAGACAGGCTCAGATTTATTGTTTTCTCATACATTTGCTCCATTCTCAGCATAAGTCCCGTATTTTTACTTCTGATAATTTGCTGCAAGGCCTGCTGTGGCACTATGTGACCTTTAGAAATATTGTGCATCAATTTGTTATGGTAATATCTTAAAAGAAAAAATATAAATCAACACAACAGATTGTCAGGATTCTTTATTCAAGATTGCTGAATCATGGAAACACCAGCTTTTCTTTATAAGATTATGTCAGTAGCATAATGATAAGAGGATGTTTAGGAGGATGAAGAACTCAGGTACCCAGATGTGTCATCTTAAGCTACTCTTCAAAATTACACATTTAAACAGGACTCACAGTTTATTCCCTCTTTTTTACAAAATGCAGTATATCTCAAATTTACAGATGTACTATTTAGTGGGAAACATAAATAATCATAAGGAATGCAAAGGAACCCTTGCTTTCTTTCAGAAGAAGCTAAGCAGTTCTTTAGCACAGCAGAATATTAGAAGCGATCCTCACTGCCCACATTCAGTGCACGTTACTAACTCTTGCCTCTGGGTTAGGACAACACTGATAAACAACATCTGAGCATTTTCCTTGTAAGCCTGACAACCCTTGCAGACAAACAGGGCTTTATATTAGCAATATGCTTCCCACTACAGTAAATTTCCATTATTTACTAAGTTTCCCTTCTTCTTTTTCTTTATTTAAAGGGCAAGGGGAGGAGAGAGATCCAGACTGATTTTAGCTTCTTACTGTTCCCCATTAAAAGTTCTCACAATTTTAATCTTTAGTGACTGAGCAAAATAAAATTATAACAACAACCATGTGCCACAATAGTCAGATGGCAAAGCAAACTCCTTGGGTGCACAGCCTTAATGTGGATGAATGGAGTTACAAAGGTGCTACAGCTGTCCCCACAGGAGTCAGTGTGGGTTTTGGAGTGTATTAAGACTCGTAAAGAGCTATTTTCCTTCCCAGGAGCCCTGAAATCCCTCCATACTTCCTCAGGGGAACCATAATCTCAGAGTACCTAAATGCAACATCTGTATAATATTCCAAGAAACTACTGATATTTCAGTGCAATATGAATACAATTAAATAAAATCCTTTCAGATCATCAGTAGGATTTCTGTCTAGGAGCACACAAAAACACAGGCTCAGCTGGGATCCCATAAATTATCTACATGGCAGCTTCACAAAGTTCATCACCTGCCTCAACACCTGACAATAAGCAGAGCTTAATATCATTATCCTAGAAAAATAAAAAGAAAAGGCTTACTTAAGTGGAAGAATTAACAAAGAAAAGCACATCTCTAAGACAGCCCAAAATATGTCTTCAGCCAACCTTCTTTTTCCACTGGATCAAATAGAAGGATCAAATATGTTGTGTGCTTGCATGAATCAGCAAGCTCAGACATAAAAGCCAGGATTCCCCACTGCTGCCTAGAAGAGAGCCGGTGGCAAAGTCTTGAGCATCTGACTTCAAACTGTTAACACTCCATTAATATAGACTGGTGGGGGGGGGGGGAAATATGCCCTGTTCCAAATCAATCAGGGTGGGAAAAGTATTTGTTATCTTGACAACAGTGCCTTGTTGCAAAGGCCTGGCTCTGGAATCCGGGATCTGGCTCCAGCAAGTCAGAGGCAGGAAGCAACAAACCAAACTAAGACATTGTGTACAACAAAGCTGAGAACATTACAAAGAGAACAAAGTCATGTATTCAAGAAAAGTAAATATTGAAAACAGGTCTGTTTGCCAATGTACCCTTGCTCTACTGACCTTTCTTTGCTGCCAGACACGCACCTGCATATGGGGTTGCAAGACACCTTGCAATACCCTCCCCTCTCCTAGGGCACAGGATGAACGGTGCTTTGGAAACAAGCACATACTCAATTTTCCTTTGGCTCCTGATTTAACTGTGAGTGTCCCTCTTTCCCTCAGCTATATTTATTACATTTAATCCTGATACTGGTTTTCTCCTACCCCTCCATATGCTTGAGAGGAATGCATTTTGGTTTGTGCTCAGTGTCTCAGCAGAAGCATGCTCTGATGGGCACAGCTCATCAGAAGCTCATGAAGCTTTTTTTCCCTGCCTTGGTTGAGCTGCATTGTACTCATCAGCCTAGCTCACATCTTCTCATTCCTCTGCATCACTCTCCAATAAACTTGTATCCACCACTGACATTTTCTCTCCCATTCATCACTCTTTGTCCCAAAAACAGTTCAAAAAGTATTTTCTTTTTTTTTTTTCCCCGGTTTTAGACTGTCAGGATTAATGACATAAATTCTCACCCCTTCCTGAATATCACAGTCCCTTCACCCTCCAACTGTATGCTATGTCCCACTCCATCTCCCAGTATCTTCCCTTGGGTGGACACTTTTCTCAGATGGGGTCCTGCCAGTGAAATCCAGCAGCTTGGCTGCACTGCCTGCTGGTCAAGAGATGGCACTCACATCCCATGCCACAGCCTTCCTGCTATCAGCCCTGGTAGCAGACCTGGCTCTAGAGCAGCTCATCCTGTAATGACAGAGAAGCTCCTGCTCAGCCCCAAGATGAAACAAGACATTTTTGGCAACAGGCTTGAGTAGTTACTTAGCATCTGTGGCCTGGGATTTAGGCAGATTTTTCTCAAGGTACTTTCTTGACACAAAAGTCATCATTCTTCTGACTGTCAAGTCTGAGTCCTTGAACAAAGGAAATAGACACTTGAGCTTCTCAAACAATTGTTTCAATGTTTGAAGCACATGGTGGATTTGTTCCCTGGCATCACAGGAACCACTCAGCTGTTTTGGCTGAACTTCACACCATAAAATCAGGTGGCATCTCACAAATAGAAAGAAAATTTGACAGAATTGTAAATTATGAGAAAGCAACCCTTACAGTGAGAAATATTAGAAAACCTTAGCAGAAGCACCTGTCTATTTAGGTTTCTTAACATTTTCCATATGACCTTTGTTGTCTTTAATGTATTAATTTGTATCCGGTGTACTTTCTGAAACATAATTGATATAAGCTTTTAATTCAAAATTAGTATTTCCTTCCTTTGTTTCCCTCCGAATATATGCACAAAAACCCCCCAAGACCAAAACAAAAAACCCAAAGCATCAGGGGATAAGTGCTGTTCTTCTGTTTATTCACCAGAACAAAGAACAGAACATTTTTAGAAAGGCAGGGAACCATCCCTGCAGGAAAAGTGTTCAGTAAATTCACAAAGGCCAGGTTAGAAAGGTAGAAAGTGGAGGAAGGTAGAAAGTAGAGGAAGAGGAGCAGGGCCACAGAGGACAGGAGAAAACACAGCAGATTGTAGACTTTCTGCTCAGGCCCCTCCCTCTGTCCTGGGGAGGCAATGTAAAACCATCAGGAGGAGGTGATGGTGAGGTTGAAATACCTGCCCAACAATCAGGTAGTTTTCCATGTGCAGGAACTGAATTTTCCACTTAGTGACTCCTCAGCTTTAGATTATGGGGACATCTCCTCTTGGTCTAGTCTGCAAGACTTATTAGGTCATGCACTTGGGGGAAAGGGTGGGAAAGCTTATAGAATATAAGACTGTGGAAATAAAACTTCCCTCTGGGTATGTGGAAGCAATTACATAAACATCCTCTGAAAGATCCTTGCATTTCTCCAAGGTATGGGTGGTGACAACTGCTACACAAATAATTTCCTATTGCTTCTACACTGCTGTATGAAAGCAGTTAGAACACATTGATCCCTGCTACAAATGAAACAAAGGAAATCTTTGGGTTCATCCCTGAGGCTTGAAAGTAGCAAACCCTTGCATGTTTGAAATTCTCTACAGCTTTTTAGGTTACATAAGTCCACTTATTTAAAACTGTATTTCAATCCTAGAGCTTTATTATCAAACAGCTGGCCTACATTACAGTCAGGACTGCTCCCTACCTCAACTACCTTGGCATACAAATGGACTAAATATTCCTGCTCTCAAGGGCTGAACAGCTATTTCCATAGTAGAACTTTTGTAACATTCCAGGAAGAATTACTGCATTGAACAGAGCACCAAGGCAATGTCTGCAGCAATCTGTATCAAAAACAGAACCATGGTACCACCCTATCCTAAAGCTTCCTCACCCACAGCACAGTGACACGCACACATCGCTTCAAAAGATGTGAGGTCTGGGGCACCTGACAAATCCTGGTCTTTTTTGGCATACAACTGTAAACCTGTGTAAGAAGGACTTGGAATTGGCTCACCCCCTTATCACTGGTCACCTAGCTTAGACAGACACTTAACGAGCAAGGCTGCTGTTTCCCAAGACTTTGCATTCTACATTTGCAGAGACAAGCCACTGCAACTGACTGAACCTGAGCCACCTCAAAGACTACTTCTCCATCTCTCCTGTTGCTGCTAAGAATGATTTCTTGGGGGTGAAGGGAAGATGAGAATTCTTTCTTAATCATCAGTGTTTCACACGTTAAAAAAATTAAACAATGAATGCCCCAGCAATTAACGGAAGCGGAGAAGAGCCACCTCCTTAGTGGCTTTTATAAGCTCTAGAAGACAGTCAAATAATATAATGAAGAGTGTGATGTTAATGGAATTAACAAATCAAGACAAAAATCTCTAGTACAGTAACTAGGAAAGGAAAAAAAAATAAGCTAAGCCTTGTGGTGACATTTCTCATTACCAGTTTTATGCTGGTTTGCCAGCAAAGAAAAGGGCAGTAACAATTCACCTGGCATAGCTTTGCTGCACGTCTCCTCTCCTCCTGTCCCTCATGTAGGCTAACCCAGACTACTTCAATTTGATCATTAGCTACGTCCTAGAGGATGCAGTGTTTCCTAGAGCAAAAGAATTTAATGGGTTATGAACTTGACACACAAAAAAAGGAAAATTCAGCTGTAGCATTTTACAAAATGTAGTATCTATCCACTAAACAGTAATTAGATCTAGAGCAGTTTCATTTTCTTACAATTCTTGATTGCTCATTATTGTAAAGCTTGCCTTGTTTCAGAACTGTCCAATTCGTCCACTTCATTCCAAAAGAAATCCACCTGCTGGGTATTTTTAAAAAGGCAGAAAAATAACACATTTGGCATGTACCTCTAATTTTTAAAATGTTTAAAAGCTGCTTAGTAATTTTAAAATATCTGGTACTGCTAATTTTTAAAATGTTTAAAAGCTGTTTAATAATTTTAAAATATCTGGTACTCATTTGGTCTTTAAATTTTTTTATCTTATGACAGCTTCTTTCTCACAATCCGAAGTAAAACTAAACTTAAGGACTCAACATTTTAAGCCACCATCTCTGAGGAAAAGAAAGAAGACTTGTGCTTTCTTGAGTAAAGGATGAAAATAGGTTGATATCTATCACACTCCACAAAGCTCCAGTTTGAAAGCCTCAGATATAGCAGACTTTGATAGCCCAAAGTACCCAGCCCCACGGCAGAAGGTTCCTGATTAAAACATTTTAGAGATAGCAGGAACAGAAAAAGAACTATAAACCAGACATATCAGCTCTCACATTGAACTTCCTCATTTCTATTGCAAAGTGAGCCTGTAAGTTTTAACACTGTATCTAAGCTGAATACTGCTTTGTAATGCTTCTGCTATTTCAGATCTTACTTAATGAGTTTTCTAAAAACCTGCACTTAAATTAGTACTTAAAAGCATTTAACCAAAGAATAGCCTGGCAAATAAAAGAAGTTATAATCCTTTAAAATGTGTTAAAAATGTAACATTTTATAAAGTTACATAATGTTATAAATTATATTCTGAACTAGCATTTTATCATTTTTGACACTCATGAAATTATACCATATGTAATCATAAAGTAATTACACCCCTAATACAAGTTGGAAGTGTTCTGAAAGCTGGACAGTAATACCTTCCCATTGTAGTTACACTTGCTCTAAACAAGCGAACTTCAGAATCATATTTTCTATTTTTACAACAGAAAATTTGAGACTTGCATTGTAATTGAGATATCAGTGACCAAGAAACCATCTGCTAAGAAAATAAATAGAAAGAAAATGTATTTCCAAAAGATGGCTGCATATACAACTGCATATTGGTGTCATGGCATTCAGTCACTTAGACAGAAAACAGCAGTTTGGTGCCAAGTTCTGCCACAGATGTAGATGTATGACTAACTGAGGTGAAGTATACTGAACGATTCTGAGGACAGAATTGTCCCTAACAAAGGCAGCCTTTATGAACATGAAGATGAAGCTCTTTGGCTACCTAGAAGACCTCCTGAGCCCCTCAAGCACACTGGCATGACATTTTGGCTCCCACTCAAACAGTGGGCCTGACATCTTGTGGTGATACTCATTTGTGACACCTCAGTTCAGTTTCCTAAAATCACTTTCTGCTAAGGTGCGTAACTAGTCTGTCAGTAATCAGTTCTTATTCCAGCAATATTTATGAGAAAAATCAGAAATTGCAGGTGCACTCTATTTATGGTACATGGCACTGCATATGGGGCAAAAATAGGAACGCAATGATTAACAACTTCATACATTAATTCTATCATTTCAGACAGAATTAATATAGTTTTGGCTTTCATTTTTGTAACCTCTGTCTCTTCAGCTGAAAGCACTGAAGAAGTCAGCTAGTGCAGAAGTGCTGGAAAGACATGTCCATCTCTTCTATTTCAGTAAAAAATCATCCAAAGCAGACCCAAGGAACAGGCTCACCTCAGACTTCCTGAGGTGCTGAATATAAAGCTGGTTCCTGGTGGTGTGGAAGTCGCTGCACTGCACCTGACTCTCCATATCCTCATCTCTGGAGTCAGGGAAAAAGCCTGCCATCTACTCTTTATTGTGTTTAACTGGTGAGCAACCTGTACTGTCCTTCAACACTAAAGAAAGCTCTTGATGTAGAAATTTTTTTTCTATTTGATTACTGAGCTCAGTCATACTTAGCTCAATGAACTGTAACTGTGGAAGGCAAAACCTACCCAACTCAAACTAAGGCTGACCACTGTTCATGAAGAAATATAGGAAAGAGAAGGAATTCCAGCAAGAATTAAAATACAACAGCTAGAAGTGCTGTTATACAAGTGCAGCCTCTAGTGGTCTGTCCAAAATCACTGAATGCCAAGTAAAAAATATTATCTTTTAAGCTCTTGGCACTAACAGCTGTACTTCACCCAACACAGCTGACATGTGACACTCCACAGCAGCAGCACAACCTGCAAGCAAGGAGGCACCATTTCTTATCGATGTTTATGCTTCAAATAGGATTTTGAAAATAAAAACTCCATCCACCCCCCAAAAACCAACATGCATACTATTCTACAATCTAATTAATTCTATACTGAAATTCTGGGAATAAATGAATTTTTAAATGCACATTAAAAAACCCAAAGCATTTACACTGTCTCTTTATTTTGGTTTTGATAGTTACTGACTTCCCTTTACAGAAACAGATGAAGCTGCACAGGAAATTAAGAAAATCTGAGCTTCTGTGTAGGAGCTGAACCTGTTAAAGCTTCATCATTAGACAAGGTTAAGATAAGAAATTTGATGCATTTCCCTGCTTCAGCTATGCACCTTTTTTTCTCCACATTCCAGGTAACTCTCCCTAAATCTTATCCAGAGTACCACTGACGAAAACCTTCTCTCTTTCCTTTCCTATTATGCTTAGTTTTGGTCTCAGCTGTTACTGGTTCATGCCCCAGGCATGTTTAAAGAACCATTTTTTTGCAATTTCCTCAGGACTGGGGAACCATCAGTTAACCAAATTTGCATTTTAGGATCTCTCAGCAAGCAGGCAAAGAAGAATTTAGGTGGATGTTGGGTTGTGAGGTGGCATAAATAAAAACCATCATAGGCAAGTGATTAAAATTTGCTCATGTAGCAGAAGAGATGAAGAGAATCATACAGCCTGGCAGAGTGACACCATGAAAATAAATGCCTTTTGCCACTTTATAAGCATAGGCAAGAATAATTACACATGATGTTGTGTCAGTAACAGGAGGTCTTAAAAGCCAGATAAACAGGGGAAAAAAATAATGAGAGCAACTTCAAACAGCTTTGTCTGAGGGGTTATTAACAATTCAAAACTTTGGAAGTCTCATCCAAAATTCACAATGATTGTAGGCCAGACAGCCAAAAGTGTAGCCCTATGCCTGATCTGAATATTCCCCAGTCACCACAGAACTGTGAAAACAGCTCACTGCACTGCCAACACAAGAACCCACAAGGAAGATGGGCCACTATCAGAGACATCCTGGCAACAGGGCAAATGCCAACTCACTGGCAAAGAGGAGAGCTGGCCTCCAGCCTTGATCCCAAAGACAGCCAGAAGTCTTTATCCTACACAGAACTAGGTCTCTTGAAACTGTGAGATACAAATCCCAATATATTTATGTGAGGGAATTCTGTCTCAAGCAACTGCTTGTGTTCCTCAGGCAAATGGACAGCACTGGAACACACCTTCTTTATTTTGAAATATTTATGCCAATTTATATAACATTCAAGTCATACTTTTTTTATCTCCCTGCTCAGATTCAGAGATATGGGCATCAGTATCTTCGTTGTTTGGTCCCTCTATCTGCTCTTTATCTCCTGTGCTCCTTTAGGTCCTCATATCAGCCTCTCTTCCACTTTCAGCAATTCCTCCTGAACTACAACTGACTGGAAGACAGTAATTCTGGCTATATTCTATCATAAATGCTGACCTTCTTTCTGCTCCAAAAAGCTTATCCTTTGAAGGGGGGGGGGGGTTGGGGGGGAAGCTGAGGGAATGTAGCCAGGGTTAAAAATAACAACTAAAGTGTCCAGGCATCATCATCTGCCTGGGCCTGGACATCTGCTTGTATCACATGCACTTACTGCCTTTCCATGGTACCCATCAGCCTTTTCTAGAGTAACTTCATAGATTCATAGAATGACTTGGGTTGAAAGGGACTTTAGAGATCATCTAGTTCTGACTGCCCAGTACTTCACCAGCTTTATCCCACCAAGGAACTAAAATCAGAGTGACCTTAATGCATTTTTGCAGGTAAAAGAAAAATTAATTTAACAAGTCATTACTTAACAGATCCTCTTTTAGTGTGTGAAATTAAGTAAAATAAGATTTTTAAAGGAAGAGTTATAATTTTCTAAATGGAAAACACAATGTGATTTCTTGAGGTCATGCAGAGCTCCGTTTAGAAAGACTGTTTGAAGAAAGACAACAACTTTGAGGACTCATTTAGACTTAACTACAGATGGCTGAAGTAGGCCACGTTATCCTGGAGGGACAATTAAGGATAAATAGGTCAATAAAGGCAAAAGGGCTCCATGTCGGTTAAAGCTTAAGAAAATTGAGCAACAGAAAGCCTGTTTGACCCTCATTTTAGAACTATTAAGTCCAACTCCATAAAAACATTTTTACACCTACTCAAAATTGCAATATTGGAATTATAGACATTTCCAGGACACTGCAACAACCACCAATGCTACCGCACAAAGTATTGGAACAACCTTACAGGGAATGCTGCACGATTTATTTTAGAACTGTGCCATTACACTTAAATAGGGTGTTAAAACCTGTGATTATAATATCGGACTAATAAAAACCCCTGTGTGGTGGTCCAGAATTTTAGTGATTAACTTTCACAAATTTACAGTGCTTAATTTACTTTGTCTTATTAGCAGACTAAATTTACCACCGGATGGTGCGTATCATACATACTTCCCAAATCCTCTAAACCCTAAAGGTGTAAATGGGATTTAAAGACTGGAAAGGCTTTACCTGTAAAGGGCTGGGCTTTAAAACAAGTTTAAGGCACTTATAAGGTGGACATTGAAACAAGTATAAATATTTCTAGAACAAATAAAAATTCAGACTCTTGAGTAACAATTTGGGCTTTGACCTTAATCTTGTGAGCGTATGTATCTGACACAAAAGCTTTGGACTACCACTTAAATTTAAGATACAACACTCCTACTTTAAACCTAAGACCTTATATTCCCTGTTCTGCTTACAGCAACATATGGTATTTACAACTGTTTGGCAGCTGTGCTCTGAGAAAGGAAGGGTACACACAGCGTGACAGATTTTGCTGGAAGTCCTGGGATATTCTCACTGACAAATTTGAGGGGCTGCCAAGGTAACAGCAGGGTACAGGTTCCATATTTTCAGCCTGGATTGTAATCCAACAAAGAGGAGAGCAGAGAAATTAAGCACAGCTGACAGAAATAAACTCTGAAGCTGCAAAGCTGTTGCTCAGCATGTCAGTATGAACTGTCAGGGCATCTGGTTTTTGGCACTTCTTTCCCATTATGTGGTGATGTTCATCCCTGGCACTCCACAAACATAAGTGCTTGCTCTTAGCTAGGGGTGGGCTGCCCACTCAGTTTGCAGATAAATGAGCAAACACAGGCACTTACTCCCTGACACCGGCTCTTTGCAAGGTCTGCTGGACCCCGACAGACTTACAGGCTCAAAACACAGCATTACCCCAACACTGCTGCCTCTGCTTTCAGAGCACAGTGCTGGATCTATGCCAAGGAGACAGGCCAGGCCCAAGCTGTGTGAGCCCTGAGCTCTCCTGTGCCCCTGGCACCGAGGTTTGCTAGCTCCAGCAACACTCATGCCATGCTGCTGAATGTCCCTCTGGTCCCTACCTAAATCCACCTCACCATGCTTTGCTGCGCCCACACAGATCCAAACCCATGGAAAGGCTTAGCACACACATTTCCCTTTCAGTTTTCCAGTGTCATCCCAAACAATGGGAAGCCGGTATAGTAAACAAGGAGGGGTCTATCAGAAGCCTAGCAAATTCTAACTAGTGAGTCTTTGAACTCTTGGACACCCATGCTTTTGGAGGTCATCTCGTTCTGTTCCATCACTTGGACAGGATGGCTCCCTAGTTCCCTACACCAGAGAGTACCAAAAACAACAGGATACTTTAGAAAGCTACATGATGTTCAAGCATTTGTAAACCTTCAGGAATCTCAGAGAAGGGGACGCTCTCCCAGCCAGGAAACTGATGGACAGCTTTCAAAACAGGAAACTGCTGAACAAGCCAGGTTAACCTGAGTTATACTCAAGATCATGCAGTAGGACAGAACAGCATTACAAAGAGAAGCTGTACAAGGCCCTGGCAGAATACAAGGAAAAACAGCCTATGTATCATGCTTAATCAGCAATATGGGACTCAAACAGGTCATCAAAAACTGTTCTGAATTTTCTAATCTACACTACTTATTTCTCCTGAAAGGGATTTTGTGTTTAAAACTCAGCTTTACATTTTTAAAATACTAGCTTTCCTCTCGTGACAACAAGAGGATCCTATATGAGCAGGAAAGAAAAGCATTAAAACTATACTCTTTTGTTCTTATAAACAGCAAATTGTTTTCTGATTGCTGTAGAAACTACTAATTAACCAAAAGCAAACCCATATGTTGAAAAATACTGTGTAGTTAAGGTTTTTTTTAACCACTGTAATTGTCTATTAATTTCTTTTGGAGCAAGTTCTCATGCTGCTGCCCATATTTGGTAAATTCATATTCCAATCATATGGACACACTTAAACAAATAAAATACATTTCAAGAAACAACAGTGATGAAGAGAAATTAGGATTGAATAACACCTGCCTTCAAGGTACACTGCAAAGTCTATTTACCAGGATCAATAGAAAAATGAAAAAAAAAAAAAACAAAACAACAACCAAACCCCTTTCAAAACAGAGAACACTGAATGCCCTGAAATGCAATATTCTTCCTTCAGCCTCAGTACCTGTGTGATGTAAAAGGTACATTGCACAGCTGCCTCTCCCACTATGCACTAAGAATGATGGTGTTTGGAGGCTGTCAGGCTTTTACTTCGCTAAGAGAGAAGACAACCTTGATCTGCGGGGCCTTTTTTCCCTACCAAGCTCAGCAATCATCCCCAAAGGACTCACAGAGTGAAGTAACAGGAGACATTCTCTGCAGAAAGAGAATCAGACTAACTACATGGACATTATAAAATCTCAAAATATCCCAAAAGGATGTAAGACATGGCTGACCGTCCTCTACTGAAACAGCTGAATTTAAAGTTGTCACTTCTTACAGACACTTTATCTAGAGATATTAATGTATTCTACAACTCCACTGATAAGAACTATTTAATTCATGTGGATCAATATTTACATGTTAACTATTTGTACCAATTCAGCATTTCAGTTAAACTACTCTTCCTAGAAAGTACTGCCTTATGTACTGCCGTGGATTCTTCCACTTGGGCAGCCTATGTATCCTTCTAAGACAATTCTCACCTTTTTATAAAAACTTTATCTTATATTTCAATAATAATAATAAAAAATATTATCTGCTAAAAGGAAAAACCTACACAGATACCTTTACAACCTATATTTCAATACCAAAACAGAAGTTACAAAAGCATTAGCTGCAATCTTCCGCTGTCTATTGTACTCATCCATAATCCATTGTTTTTCCTGACAAAGCAGTGATCTTTCAGTACACATGGTACATGACCGTTGTCACACATTATGGCAACAATCTGTACTGAATATTTTGAGATTACTACAAACCATATGTTAGACATTGTATTTTATCCAGTCATCTACAGAACACAAATTTACCTTGCATCATTATCAGCACCCACCTGAAGAATATGGTTCAGCTCTCTGCTTAATGTTATACAGTTGCACCAAGGTTAACTGAGTACCTTTAAACTGAGACGAGGTATTCCCTTTCCACTGTGTCTTTTCTTAACATCCTCAGGTATCAGGCATTCACACATCTAAGCACATGCCAACAGCTCTACTATTTACACCATTTCACTCCATGATCTAAGTTGATAACATGCAACTTTTAATAGTTCTATTCCTAACTGCAAGGTACCCCACAAGATATTTTTTGTTTCATGATTAAAGTTTACTGTGAAAAAGACAGGAGAAAGTTCACACAGAAAAAGCCTGTGAAACCCAGTGTTTAGATAATACAGAACAAGGACTCAGTAAGAGGTGACAACGTCATGTTTATCTATCAAATTAGAAGGAATAAAAAGGTAGGTTGAGAGGTTTCATTTTTTTTCTCTTTCAACAAAGTCCTAAGCTAGCCTTGTTTCACTTGGGAAGAGATCTTGAAAACTTGAAGTCACTGCTAAGATTTATAACAATAAATATACTATTGGGTGAACTCTACTGCAGAGCACAGAAAGATCTTTTCTTATGAGGCCCTTAGTAGCTCCTTACTGTCATCTCCATGAAATATAATTTCCCTTAACATGCAACTCCAGGCAGCTGGACAATGAGGTTTGAGTTACTGCTGCCAACCCATGGCTGTGATCTTCTACAGGCCAACCAGAACAAGCAGTTTTCTGAGGAACTGGGGTGGTTCCAAATGTGTCTGTGCTCTGCATTCTGTGCTCTTACAAAAGTTCATTTCCCCTTAGTCTGTCAGAACGGCCAAAAGACAGAGTTACATGTCTGATAAACTAAATGACAACAATCCGGGAGAGCAGTCCATGCTTCTGTGGGCTGCGTTTCCATCCTTTCTGTAAACCTGTACTCCTTACACCTCTTTTACCAACTCCCAAACTAAACTGCTTCCACTTCCTTTAAAAGCCTCTTCCAAAGCACCTAAAACAGTATCTGAACACTAACAAACACTAGAAAAATCCTACCTTACACCGCCTTTAAGAGCACTAGAAATATCCCAACTCAGGAAAAACTGCTGCACTGCCCCTCTTAGGGTTATACATATATCAATATATGTCACACATCAATACCAAAACATCTTTCACAAGGGGATGTATGCTGGCATCTGGCTAGTGTCATTTCTGTAGTTTTTTATTCCTATAAAACCTGCACAAGTCCTCACAAACACAATTTTACTGCTTCTGACACTGCTAGCAAAGATACCAGTCAGGAATGTCATGAGCCATTGAGAATCTATCGATTCTCAGACACAAAAAGGTGGCACATTTATCGGTATCTTAACAACAGCATAATTTTTACAAGATTTGAAATTGAGCTGTCATCACTTTAAACCTAGAGAACTGTTATATTCACAATAGTATCCTACTCTTAACATCTAGACAGCTGGGCTATCTCGTTTGTTTACAAAGAACAGTCTGCTCCTTCTAAGTACTTATGAATTAAAGAAACAAGAAAATCCTAGAAGAACAGCCAGACTTAAGGAATGACTGCTTCTAGCTCAACACTCACAGAGTAATTGTTGTCAGGTAGGAGCAATTGACAGAAAAACCTCCAGAAAATCTGCTCCTATGAAAGTGGTATACCAGATGCTGTTTATTCGGATCAGAATTTCTCACATGAACCCCACTCTGTGCAGAAGTTCAGCGGGCCACCATGAAGTGCACCACCAAGAATTTCCAAAAGGAGAAGCAGATGTGAATTTAGAATATAATTACTTGCACAAACAATACCCAAGATATGATCAAGGGATGCTTAGCACCATGCAGTTTAACTATCACAAGGATAAACAAAGAAAATGCAAAAGCTAGCTTTGAGCTTCAGAGTTTCATTCCCTGACAAACTGGGGATTAAGAAGTACAACAAGGAGGGGTTGGTTACATCAACTACAACTTGATGAGGGTGAACCCCATCTCCTACTCCCGATCCTTGCCAAGGGCATCAGACAGCATGTATACGTACAGTTCCCTGAGGAAGTCTGTCTCCAGATAAAACAGCAGCCAATAAACACCTCTCTTTGAGCCAAATAATCCAAGCACTTTCTTACCCACCCAGCAGCCCACCTGCAAAAATGTAACAACTCAAAGTGAATAGAAGAGCCCTGGGGGAGACTGAGTAGACAGTCTTGCTTAGGGTGAGGTGAAAGATATGCACAGCTTTGCCTCATTGATATATCCAGTATTGTCCTCACAGAAATAGGCTGGACAAGCACAATTACTGTTGTTTAATTCATGCTGGCTATTCCCCATCACCCTCTTCTTTTATATGCCCAGAAGTGTGTTTTAAGAGGACTCACTCCATAATTTACTCACAGATCAAAGTGAGGTTACCTCTATTCTCAAAACCTTTTGAGGATTATAGAGAGCAACCTTACAATGGCACTGGTCAGTGTCCTCACCACTCTCAAAGCAGCTCATCTTACCCCAAACACTAGACTTGGATCAAGATTTCTCAAGAGATGCTTGATTTTGTCCTCAGCCATTGCTTGTCATTCTCCTCCTCAAACTCTCTCTGAACACATACACCTGGAAGACACTGTCAGAGAAGACTGAAGAACTCAAGTGTTTCAGCCTCATCTGTTTTGGCTGCCACTAATTTGCCCAGTCCATTCAGCACAGGTCCACATTTTCCTTGTTTATTCCTGCACTGCTAAAGCACCGGAAGTTTTTTCAAGCAGTCCTTGATGTCCCTTTTTTCTTGTCCCTCAGCTCCAGGTGTGCTTTGACTATTCTGACGCCATCCCTACGTGTTTGGACAATGTATCTACATTCTTCCTTTGTAGCCTGTCCCTGCTTTTGCCTCCCCTATGCTGCCTTTGTATCTCAGCTCAGCCACAAGTTCGCGTTCGGACAGTGGGGTCAGTCTCCTGCCACGTCTATTCACATTCCAGGACGTTCCATTCTTGTACTTGGAGAATGCTGTCCTTCAAAACTTGGCAGCCTTCCACAGCAGATTTACTCTTCAGAACTGCCTTCCTTTGTATCCCACCTACCAGTCCCCTGAATAAGCCCGAAATTTGCTCTCTTGAAGTCTAGGGTATGTACTTTATTCTGCTACTTGCCTTCCTCACCTCCATCAGGATTTTGAAACCATTATTTCATTCTTTAAAAGACTGTCAACAAAAATCATTATGTTTATTGGGCAGCGCATTGGTAACACTACTGTGCCCTCTAAGAGAGTCAGAATTATTTCTTGGGGCTGCTTTGCACCCTCAGGCAAAGCTCTGGAAGCCTGTAGGCACTGCACATTCAGCTAAGCCAGGAAAACAGCTCAAGAGGTGAGGACAAACCTCTGTTCCTTCACTGAGTAATATCCTGAGCAGCACCCAGGAATTAGCATGTTCTGCCGAAATTATACATGTGCTCAATTAAAACACTGAATGTTGCATTCTAAGACAAGTGAAGACACAAGAGGACGATGTCCATCATGGAACTGATATCCATACATACCAGGAAGTAATTTTCTGATGAAATATAAATAACAGTACATAATTTATCTACCCTAGACAGCTGTCACTAACCAACACTTACTGGCACTGCACCATAAACTTAATTTTCCTTTTCTTTAATTAAACACCAAGCCTGACTTTACACCACATGTAAGGGATTAAATGTGAAAAGTTCCATAGCAGATAAAAGGTTATTTTCTTCTAAACAGGTGCTCACCTTGGAATGCTTGTCAGGTAGGTCAGGACATTCTGAAACTCTTTTTCAGGAATCTCACTGAAAGCTGGATAGTCTGGAAAGGTGATAACAGGGCAGCCATCTCCCCCTCTTCCACCTATAAAAGAAGCAGCAAATGTGTAAATGTGTTTACATGCAAGTATCTTTACTAGGACTGAATTTTCCCAGTAATAAGACAAGTGCTTTTTTTTTTTTTTTTTTTTTTTTTTTTTTTTTTTTTTTTTTTTTTTTTTTTTTTTTTTTTTCCCAGGGCTCATGTGTGGATGTGCAGAGAGTTTATTCTGAACAGCCTTTCTCTTCTTTAGGGCTTAGGAAGTTTTATAGAAAGGAATTTGTTACACCCCATTCACCACATGAGATTTTTTCTGGACAAATGCCTTGTCTCCCGTGAGCAGTTCTGACACCAGATGGCAGTACATCTTTCTTTTGATAAAAGTCAACCACATGTAAGTTGAAGCAATTGGGAGAAAGAAATCAACTAATTTAGAAACAAAATGTTAATTCAGAATTAAGTAGGCAAATCTTCATCTTGAACTGACCTCAACCCTCTTACCAGTTGGAACTCATTCATGCAACACCCCCTACCTGCTCAGCTGGCTGCTTTGTTTCCAGGTTGGTGAAACAGAGGGGGCAGAACATTAAAAGAAATGGCGTAGGTGTTTCAAATGAGATTCCCCATTCCCAGATTATGTACAGAAGGTAAAGCAGAGCTGAACACCTACACTACAGTAGAGATGCTGATGAGCTAGATACCATGGCATTTGCACCACTGGGTACAATTCACAGACACAGCGCTTCTTCATGCACTTCACATACATTCTTACATGCAAAATGTAACCGTTTATTTTTAAAGGTATTACTAGTGTTTCATGCCTTTATCAAGTATATATTCATAAAGACAGGTAGAACAAGGGACTTGCTGAGCCCTAGCAACTGCATGAAGTTAGCTCCTTCTGGGGTGGCAGGATCACACTGATGGGAAATTATCTCTGATTCACAGTTCAACAGGAGAAGAAAAACAACAAAAAATTAGTATAAAATAGCAAGGATATTTTTTCCAGCCTTGAAATTTGGTAATTGTGCAGAGACCAGCATTAAACTGTATATAACAACACCAATTATGAGAGCAACAATGATTTGTGAAGATTACTACCCACTTCCAGTCCCTTTGCGTCTAACATCACAGGAAGAAGAAAGAGAAATGTTTGACCTCAGATCCATTTGATAAAAAAAAAAATCACAATTCCCCTCCTAACCACGTGTAATTAGAAGAGCTCAAATAGTATCTTTATGTTAATTTGTGGTGAATCTCATTTCCATTTATCAGCTTACAGACTGCATGATTCTGTCACTGTGAAGTCACATTTTTTCATACATGAAAAAAATAATGTGCTCTGGATGTATTTAAGCAACAACAAAATGCAACTATTATGCAAATATCACGTTTGCAAACACGACCTTTATGACACATCCAAACATGGCAACACTGAGTCAACGGAGCTAATTTTAGCTATACAAATATTCACAACACAAATATAAGTTAAGACCTATTTTGATTGTATTAGTTTCTGTTCTACCCCAGCTCTCACAACTAAAGCATTTTCCTCTCTTGTTAAAAGCATGATAATGATTATTTCTGTTGCTTATGAGGTGTTCTGCTCTCTCTAGGGTAACTATTTTTAGGCACAATCATACATTATTTGTGATATCTTCATTGGCTACTTTTTTTGTTCTACTTAATTTCTATAAATAGGACATACAAAACAAAAGAACAGCAACAATAGGCTTGCAGGACATGTCCTAAAAGCAGAAGTCTGGACTAGGATTTTCAGGAAGTTCCCAGACCACCACTGATTGTCAAGGGCAAATAGAGCCATCCTGCCTGGTGACTGCCTATTAATTTTCAGTTTCTAGCACAGTCATTTGTGGTTATCTTGGGTGGAGATGCCTCTGCCCTGCCCTGAGCTCTTAGAAGGTTGTTCTTCACTGATTATCTTTTTCTTCGGTGTTTCTCTGCAGGGCCACTTGAGCTCTCATATACCTTCAAACGCTTTTCCTTACCAGAACCCTGCTGCTCAAAAGAGTTTAGGGCAGAGTGACCTGAAATGCTACACATAAGAAGTTCTGTAAATTTCAGCTTTAACAGTACTGACTTACAGAAGCTGCTCTCTATATTGCAACTTTATGGGCTGGGCTCAATGATCTTGAAGGCCTCTTCCAACCTAGGGATTCTGTGATCAAACACATGGCCATCAAGTGAAGACAGGTCACTCTAGCCAAAGCAGCTGCTGCTTTAAAAGGAGCATTTGTCAGAGAAATTGAAAAAAAAAAGGGCATGGGAAATAAAGCAAAATAAAAATCCTACATATTAATTGTTTTTATATAAAAAAGTAGAAAAAATAGTGAGTTCACTTTTTAAAGTGTCCTTTATTTCTTAATGAACCTGATGAAGCAAGAATTTTTTTTTCCCTTATTCAGAATAATTTTTTTCTTCTGCATTTTTCTTCACATCTGCAAAAGTAGCTAAACACAGTTCATAAAATTAGATGTGTAAAATGTGGTTTTCTTCTCTTCACCCAGAAGTAAATCAAACCACAGAATTTAGGGAGAGGAGATAAAAAGTTTAGGAAGATAATAGGGGTTTTATAGTTGTTGATTTTGGTTTTCCTGAGAGGGAAAGCATTCAAGGGAAAAGTACTGAACAATTTCACTTCTCTTACACTTTTTGAAACACAAGTTTAAGGCAAAAAAAAAAATCAAACATCTTATTAAAACTAATTAATATAATAATCTTCCAGCAGCTCAGAATTATATACACCTGATTACGAAAAAAGGACACAGATGAATTTGTGAGTACTACAACTCATGCAAATAATTCAACACACAGAGAGTAATTTTTAAAATGAGTTACTGCAATTTTAATCACCATACAAAAAAATTAGTAATTTAACAGCAATATTTTAATAAACTCAGGTTGGTTTGTAGAGTGACTACATCTAACTACCCCAGTCATAACCATTGGAAAATCACCTCTTTCGCATTCCCCTCTAGCTCAGAGCCCTGAAATTCCAGCTACAGCTGTTGAACAGCCTTAACTGATTTGCTAGACATGTTCTGTCCACAGAGGCACACACAAGCCTGCTCTCCTGTTTGTAACCTTACACCAAGATGCACTAAACAACTGGAATTTAATAGTTTTTTGTGTTTTTAAGACAATCAAGTACCTGAGAGCATTAAGAGCACTTTCTTAGTCTAATCTTAGCCCTTTTTTTAACATAAATTTCTGAAAATATAACAAATCCCCTTACTTTTGTTTAAAAAATAATGAGCACAGTTCTGACCATGAAAATGTGAGATTGAATGGATCTAGGAAAAGATGCCTTTACCCATGGCAGGGTAGGGATGGCCTAGATGACCTTTAAAAGTTCCTGCCAACCCAATCCCTTCTGTGATTCTATGAAAATGCTGAAATACATTCAGCATCATTTCTCTATGAAATATTAAACAAATTCCACTTGAGTGTCAGCTTTAGTTTTTTGTTTATTGCAAGGAGCAGAAGAGAACACATCAGTCCTTAAGTGGGTGCAATCAGTCTGCAGACATATTACCTGAAACAATTCCCAAGAATTCCTTGATGCTTGTCTTATAACATGCAGCTGTGACAAACATTCTGCAACTGAAAGGATTATTACTTTCCAGGCTATAAATGGAAGCACCATAGAAGTAAAGAGGACTGAAGCTTATTTCAGCAATTAAATAAAAACATCACACCACTTTAAATAAAGCAGATCTGCTTCCACCCTACTTCTGTGAGCATTCATTAACAGAAAACTTTGTTATTAACTGACTTATACATGACTTTGGCAGCCTATTCACATGAAACTTCTTTAACAGATTTAGTGTCAAACAAAACAAATTGCCTCCATAAAAAGGAAATTTTTCAGTGGATAAACCTCGACAATTCTAGCAAAGCCCTGTTAGGTGGAGCTCTTCTAAACAGATCTATGAGCCTTGGTCTATGGTCAGTTTTTACAAAAGTGACTGCCCTGTGTTTTGGAGAAACACATTTTACAAACATGGAATTGTACTAGTTCCACAGGTTAGGCAGCAAAATGACTTAACTGTGCTTAGAAAATAACACTTAATGTTCCTAACTTTTGAACACAATTAACACCAGCAATATCACCAATTGCTACAATGTGTACCCAGAGCATCCTGGTCTTGCGGATGGAAACAGTAGAAAAAATAACCACAGGAAACTAGCTGTGCTATTGTGAGATGGGACTGGTAAAGTTTCCCTTAAGTACCAGTGATGTAGCATTTATTCCTTTATATTCTGCATCTAACTTTTCCCATCACTGTTGCTATGTCTTCTGAATTTTTTTTTTTTATTAAGCAAGTTGAGTGATAGAGAAGTGCTAACCCAAGGAAATTGCACAGCACTTTCAGAATTTCTAATCAAGAGGCATGTTAGTAACTTGATATCTAAAAACAATCTCAAATGAGACATAATTAGTATTCTTTTCAATTTAGAAAAGCATTGACAGGGAAAATTACAAAACTTGTGTATTGTGCATCTGCTAAAAACCACACACACAAGTGCACAAGCACACACAAACACAGATGAAAGGGTAATTCCCCACAACCATGGAAAAGACATGCTAGTTGTTTGGGGTTTTGTATGGACAGTAAAGTTTGACAGCAGCAAAGAAATTGCTTAGACTTACTTCCAGGAAGGAGGAGTAAGAGATCATTTTGTAATGTTTCCCTAACTTGTCTGCTTCTGTTTGCATTTAAAAAAAACGTATTCTCAAAAGTACTCTGACCACCCCCACAAAAAGGAAGTAAGTAGCTAGATATAATTAGATGACACAGCAAAGAGTCTTCTGGCCTGATTCTATAATGCAAATGAAATAGTATTTAAGACTTTAAGAAAAAATATGATCTCTGTGTTGGTCAATGTGCACACACAAGATCCAAGAGCATCATCTTCATTGAACGGCTCAGATCTACAACTTTAGTTCAAAAGACACTGCTTAAAAATTGCAGTCCTGCCAAAAGTGAAGCCCTCATGTGACTGAGAGAAGGGCTTACTTCAGATTTTTTTTTTTTTTACTATTGTAGTGGTTCAGCTATTATGTTTGTGCATTTCTGAAAAGGAGCATCTCCTTTCTGCTTGCATAATATACTTAACTGAAGTATTTAGTATTTGAAATTACATGTAGACTTTAATGAGGGAGTGGGCAAAAGCTTCACTGCATATTCTTTGCAAAGAAAAACAGATTCAAGAGGAATTTATTAAAATGTTCTTTCCTTGAAATGAGAAGCTTTACTTGCATAACTTCTCAAGCTGTGTTTTGTCCAAGCTGATCAGCAGCAAATATACTGGCTTAAAAATTGGATTGCAATACATAAATTTACATCTGAACACTTTTGAACTGGAAATCTCTTAGCTAAGGATTCACTTTTCCCCTTTATCTTTTCCTTTAATACATTTTTGCTTTGATTTTTTAAAAATCTCTACTGACAGTAGGTTTAGCACAGTAAATAAAAAACAGTAGTTAAGCTTACACCTGTGCAAGGCAAGGACTACTAAGCAATACCTCTTCCACTGTCCATACACAACATAGAGACTGTCTATATTATATCAGCAACAAAAATCAGGCTGATATTTTTAGCTAACTGTTGCAATGTATGTGGTACAGGATCCACTCAAATTCTCAAATGTAAATTTTACAGAATCAGCAGCCAGAGCTACTTCAATGGGAACACTTTGATCAGTGAGGAGTGGTCAGGTCATTTCCGTATAGGAAAGCAAGAACACATCCAAGAAAATAAACTTAGACAAAGTGAGATGCTTACTATTTACAATGATAAAGGTATAAGCATGTATGTGTATATTTTTAAATCAAAGGTATAAGCATTTTGAAAGCTAGTACCAATGTTAAATTTTTCAATGGCAGGAAAAAACAACTAGGAATCAATATTGCAAATAGCATGAATTCATACTTGTATTTCCTTTAATGGAAACACTTTGAGGTTGCTCAATGCATAAATAAGCATTCAAAGGAAAGGGATTTAAATAACTGGTTCAGTACTCATGGTGGCCAAGAGTCTCATTTGCACATCACACAGCTTGAAGTATTTAAGATGCATATCAACATACACAGGTGTCTCTATGCTCTTCTCCATCTCCATTTATTTTAACACACCTGCACACTGTGATGGCAGACAGACACAAGGCTGGGTGGGCATGAAAGTCACACAGCAATCATGGAAAGAGAAGATACTTATGAAAGAAAATATAAAACGTGAATGAAAGACTGTGAGGAATACATAAAAAATGTATTTTCCAGAGACTTTTAAATGGACCTTACACTGTCCTTCATGGGATAAAAAACCCAAAAACAAACAAACAAAATAAGAGACCCGTTTTAAATGTGGAGTGGTTGCACTAATAGTAACTAAAGAAAGCAAAGGTAAAGGAGGTGAAACACTGAACCATGTAGACACAACACTCAGTATAGCCTAGCAACAACAAAAGTAACTATTTTAGCCCAGATAAGGACCTTGCTCCACAGAAAGAAAAAACTCCAAGGCAAAGAGTACACAACTGTGCCTGAGGTAAAATATTAACTTTGGGGTTTATAAACTTTCTGTGTGAATGACTAATAACAAGCCTCATCCACAGCTTGCCCCACCACTGGATTTAAGCTGAACACCACTGCATACTCACTGCTGACAAGAGCCAGTCTGCAGGAGTAGTGAGCACCTTGATTTAATTGCACTTTGATATATTTACTGACAAACTGAAGCATTAGTGGAAGCTTTCACTTAATTTTGTTTCATTTCAAGTCTAATTTGGATTTTAATGCAGCATTTCCCTTACAATCCAGCACAATGAGGGACACAAGCAAGAAGTGACCCTGATTTAGACCAAAACACAGAAAGCAGGTCAGGAAGGGCTACAGCCTTTAGGCACAGAAGCAGACTGAGTTTCATTCCCTATTCAAGCAAGTGTCCCATGAGACCTAGATACATCCTATTAGAGAATCTAAAGCAATTCTCAAGTACACGTTGACTTGCTGCTAAAAAGCCAACAACAAAATCAGAAATGCATCTAAGACATTCAGCAATACCTGCAAATATGTTATTTTACCAAAGGCATTAGTAATCTGTGGACTTTCATTTTAACAAGTTTTATGCCATATATTTAGATTCTATTTCCAAGGTAGTTTAGTGATAAGCAAAAATGCCCATTCACGCACTCTGGGAATGTCTTAAGTGGCCTTAGACCAAAGCCTCTCTTAGCTCAGCTGTAACAACAAATAAACTGTACATAAATCAAGTATCAAAACATTGGCTCTCTTCCTTCATTCACAGAACCTGTAAAACCACTATGTGGTACAGCACAGAGAATTAACCATCAACATCCTGCAGGAGAACATGAGGGTAAAAAAGCCTGAATTCCAAAGTGAAATGAAAATGTGTAACACTCAGGTTTCCCAAGAATAATAAATACAACAATCTAGTCACAGTAATTCAGCCGATCTCTTCCTTGAGGCAAATAAAATTCTAATTGACATGAGCGTGAATAGATAGAAGAAAACACAATGAGGAATGGCTGCTCTTACTAAGCTCCACTGCCAGGTGGATTTATTGAGTGCTGAAGACACTTGTGGATTTGTGAACTCAACAAGTCATCTACCACAGTCACCAGTTTCCCCCCTCACTTCAGTGGGGCAAAATATAAACCCTGCTTATAGTTTTGTAGATAGCCTGATTCATGCATAACACTCTTTTGAGACATTTTCTGCCTGTGGATAAGAATGAGCTTGGAAAGTCAAAAAAATAAATTTCCAGAGAAGAATTGTAGTTTAAACACTATAATCTCAAATGAATCATGAACAGCCAACTTCATAAAAAATATCTTATTTTCCAAGTGCTACCACCACCCCACAGAAAACACAGTCGCTACTGCAGACCTACAGTTCAGCTTGTGTAGCAGAAATAAATCATAATTAATAGTTAATTATAAGTACAAAAACATTCAGTGTACTCTTGCAAAGTAAAGCATGACACTGTTTAATTCCTCTCTGGATCCAGTGCAGGATAGGATTCAGAGGGAGAAGGAACAGAGTCCAGCTGTAGCTCAGAGGTAAATTTTCTTTTATGCAGAAGGATGCAGGGGGGCTCTGCAAAGCCACTGATGCTCTCCCTTTTTGTGTATTGGAGGGAGGGCAGGACAGGGCCATAACTCCAGCAAGTTCACTTCTGCACACCTCCAAGGGATTTTACAGGCAGAAGACAGGAGAACAAACTCAGAAGCTTATCAGACACCTTCTCCCACTCAGCCTGATGAGTGAGTAAAGGCACCCTCTCCTTTGGCCATTGTCAGGGCTCAGGGTGGAACTGAACCACACTCAGCAGCCAGCAGGGGCATGGCACAAACACCAGCCCCCATCACCCACCTGGCACAGATGGTGGGTGACCATCTCTGTGAAAGTGGCTGTGCTGCTTTTGCAGACAGCCTTACACCCAAAAGCAGGTTCCTTGCAGAAGGCACTCAGTGGTACCAAGTCAAAAATCCTGTCCAGAACTCGATGCTGCACCCAGCACTGACGCTGTGGGGGAACATGGTACCATGGTGCTTGCTCTATCACTTGGGTCAGGACAAAGGTGTCAGCCTGGGCTTCAGTATCAAACATGACAGCAGAGCCTGTGGCAGCTGGGGCTGTGAGCTGAGGACTGCAAGATATAGCAACCACCAGAACATCCATGCTGCAATCTCCAGTTAACTGAAAAAATACCTGTAATTTTAAAATTTCTACTATACTTAAAAAAATCTTTTAATAAATCCTTAAATAACAAGTCTTGGCAGCCTGCATTTCAAGTTATTCATTGACTTCTCATATAAGAGTCCCCAGAGACTGTCAAAGGACAGCAGGTTGAACTGTGCATCTAAGCAACGTGTATAGGAGGGAACACTTGAGTCTTACCTGATAGATAAGCAAATTGCTTCTTTAATTGGTCCTGAATATCTGCAGCATAGAGGGGAATGATATCCTGATGCATGATTTCATCTGTGAAGAGAAAAAAAAAATTGCATTGCAAAGTCATTTTATGCAAAATTTCACAGCACACATTAAAAAAAAAATCTCTGAAACACAAAACCTCAGAAAACTGTGTAACTTTTGAAAAATAAGTGAAAATCTTTGGAGTCTTTCAAGTGTTTGCCAAGGGCAAACTTTTCTTTGAATAGCACACTAATAAAAGAGGAATTTACATTTACTGACATTTAGACCAGTACAGAACTGCTACTGAACAAAACACTGTAGAACTAATATTCCTCAGGAATGATATTAAACAGTGGGATTTTTACATATTAAAATCATTTTTTATTAAAATCTTCTCAATAAAACAAAACCAAGAAATGTATGATTTCTCTAGCCTGTCATCAAGATACAAATACCCCAAGGAAACACCATAAAATAAGATAGGTTAAACTGGCTTGAAAGTACATCTTCCCTTGAAAACACACACACACACACACACACTCACTCTACCTCCACACTGAAAAGCAATGCCTAAGCTTTTATCTCAGCCCTTCCACTTCAGCTTAATGACAACCAAACTGCCTTCCTGACCCTTGGTTTTCTGTCCCAGTGTTTCAGCAGAGGCATTTCCCACAGCATGTTTCCAGAGGTCAAGCAGAAACCTGAGTTTCCCTGGTTGTGACAATGACTGCATGACAAGAGTTGCTTCATTCAAAAGCTATGATCTCATTTTTTACAAGGAAACAAGAAGTTTTACTCTTTTTCAATTACTAAAAAATAGTTACTCCTCATTGAAAACTACAAGAGAGGTAACAGCTTTTTCTTCATTTGGTTACGAACATTTCTTTTAATCTGACATTGTACTGACATTGAAGTTTTGGGTTTTAAAGTACATTGAAATGCCATTAAGATAGGTTTTGACACTCAGAGCTGTGAATGTGCACAGGAAAAGTAAGTAAAATGTAAGGATAAGTGTCACCTGCACTGAAGTACAAGCTGAAGTAGAGCTCTAGTCCTCAAGGACTTGCTGTCACCAATGTCTTTCAAATGGTAGATCGTGAGCAGACAGACACATCTATGAGCAATTCTCACATATGTAAAATTCTGAGAACTGCAATTATTTGAGAATAGCAAAAAAGCCACTTTTAGTTACTTCTTCCAGATAAGCATAGAACTTATACTGTGAAACAGAACTTCTCTGTTCTCTGTCGCCCCATTGGGCAGAGGAAGACCCATGACCACTTTCAAGGTCACACACTGATCAGAGCTATTTTCCTGCATCCGGCCAACTGCTGCCTGAACAGAAGACCTCTGCATACCATGCTGTCAAGTCCATAAGTGGACACTTTTAACTGTCAAGTCATATTTCACCCAGACCTTCAGTTATGTCACCATTTCAATATTTTCAACAGAACACTGAAAGCAGATGTTTCCAAATTCCAATCTCAGATGGCCAAGTAATTTCCAGAAGAGGAATACCAATACCCCACTTCCCCAAAGGAAAAAGGATTTTAGAGGGTTTTTTTTGCTGTCTGTGCCTTATGATACAAGAGGCCCTCCTGCAGCAGTGCTTAAAAAACTACACAGTCCTGATTCTGCAAACCAATACCTGCAAGTGGACCCATTAACCTGAATATAAACTCTTAAAGGATTAATGCCAATTTTTTGGTGGGAGACGGGAAAAGGGAAAATAAGATCATAAGTCTATAAAATACCATCCTGCCTAAAGTCACAGGCAGACATAATTTTCATTACTGCATAGCACTGCACCCTAAGCATGTAGTAAACCAGCTGAATTTTGCATATGTAAGTAAATAAATACACTACACACTACATTGATGGAGGCAGGATACTCCCAAGAAAGAGAAACTCTTTATGTATCATTATATAAGGATCACTATTTCCCCATGTAGCCCTCTGATCAGTCCCACAGCAATTTGGATGCAAGTGAATACCCAAGTCTAGATTTGATTGCTCCAGTGTTCCCTCTGATAGGAGCAGCAGCTTTTGCCACCCATACGTCAGCCCCACAACAGTGGTCATATACTGTTTCACTGAAAAGACAGTCTCTCCCTCCCCTGGTTTTAAACTCAGTTTTAACTCAAATGTAAGATCCCATGTGCTTTCAACTGGAGGAGCACCACTATGTGTCCACTAAAAGACACCAAACTGCTCATCCTGCTGCACTCCCCTCCTCCAGCCATCTCATCTTCTTCTTGATTATTTGGTTTCAAGATATACTTCTAAAAGAAGAGTACGCACTAAGATTTGAGCTGATTTTCAATGATTTGAAACAACCAAGATAAAAAATAACAGCACAAAAAAAGTGCAAGGAAATGCAACTCTTGGAATTGCCAAACAGGTCACATCCAGCAGCTCGACAGGATACACTTGAACCCATATTGCAGCCCAAAGATTTAGCCAGAAATCCCTCTTCAGGGTTTTCCTTCAGAGGAGATGCAATTGTAAAGACTCATTGCTCTACACCATTTCCTTGACATTTAGCATCCCTCTGGAAAAGAGAGTCCATCACAGTTTGTTTGGGGTTCAATCTGATTTCACTTCAAGGGTGTCCACCATTACTTCAATATGCTACTTCTTTGAAAGGATAAGGCAATAAAAAGCACACACATTAACTAGACTGTGAGAGCACACACTCCTTACTCTCATGGCCTTTGGGGAAAATATTTTCTTGGAAATAGTCTTTAAATAGACAACCTGCCACCTGCTACATTTCCATTTTTGTAAAGCTAATTAAGTGCACATTAAAATACAGAATTACTGAAAATCTGCTCACTCTTTTGTAAGGAACTTTTATAGGATCAAATTCCACTCTTGAATAGATCAAGAGTCACACAGCCCATTATTTTCCTTTTTCTATCTTTTCTGCTTTACACAATATTTTCAATGCAGAGACCTAAGAGTCTGTCTGTTTTACTATAGCCAAAATTCACTGCTGAAAAAAGTTTCTCATATCAAAACAGGCTTGAATATCCTGTCTTTCCTGAGGAGCTCACTTAAGATGCTTAAAAGAAAGCCCCTGGGAATTATAGTGCATCTGGTATTGTAGGTGATAATAAACACTAACATAAGGTACTCTAAAGTTAGTACTGCTTTTTTATTGCTATTTTTTAAACTCCAACACATAAAATAGCTGGGAAATTTTTTTCTAAGGTGACCACTGGAGATTCTTTTAAAAAATCCCCATATTATCTAGTATTCAAATTATGAGTGTAAGAGGGAGCAGAAGTGTCATCTTACTAACATAAAGGAATCACTGAAATATATGGTTCTTATTACAAAAAAATCCTTTCTCACTAAAAATGTGAACCACAATCTTGAAGATATATCATCTTCTAGTTCAATTTAAATCTTGCTCTGATAGTCCTGTCTCAATAAAGGATGATGGCTTAGAGGGACCTGACCCATCCCATCAGAAGCACCTGACTGCATTTCAGATGAAGCAGGATGACAGATTTAAGCACGAGGGCACAAAGATATGTTGTGCTTGAATTACCTGGTGCCAGCAAGCCCTGAAGAACTTGGGATCTGAGAAAACAATCAATGTCACTGCAGTCAAGAATTTCCCTTATTGATAAAAAGCTCCTCTTTCTTTTCTGATCAAACTAAAAGTCATCATCATTTGCAGTTTGTCTGACATGCTGAAGCAAACCCATTTTCACAGAAGACAACACTTGAGTGGACTCTGAACTGACTGCACCCACATTACACACAGGGAAGTCTCCCAACATGACTTGTGAGCCTCCTGTAACCAGTTTAATAAAATTCCCAGCAAGCCAGTTGGAATTACACCACCCTTTGAGTAGTTCTGCAGGAAATTCTACGGCCATTACTTTATACCGACTTGAAAGCCAGTTCTATTTGTACACAACCGGACACAGTTACGCTGTTCAGCACAGATCCCAGTAGCACATCAGAAATCAAATGACAAATAATTTTTCCTCCTCCTCTATCTTGCTGAGTCTCCAAAACTTTCATGAAAACTTGTATATGGCTTCTCTATGAAATCCATGCCCGAAATTGAAGGAACATTGTATTTTTCCTTAACAGTTTTGCTTTGCTTCTCCTCTGGAACAACCTACCCACACAAAGAGTTGGATGCCTTTTATGAAGGGGGTCTTAATTTGAAAAATCTCTTCATTAAACCACCCCTCCCATCTAGTAATTATAAATGCAAGATAATGACTTTCAGAGCAGTCCCTTCATCTCTCTCAGCCTCAAGGCAAATCTTCCATTTCCTCATTCTTCCCTCTTCATCTTCACCCCACGACCACCACTACTAACAGTCAGCTCCTTTGTGAAGGCCCCCAAGCAGGGAAGAACCAGAGCAACAGAGCTGGTGCACAGAAGCCCTCTTCTGCTCTAAGCCACCTAAAACTAATGAGCTGCTAGAGACGCCAAGTGAGCTTTCCAGCTTTAAAACTGAATTTTAAAAATCACTGCTGATTAATGACAATGCCTGCAAGCTCAGTGCTTGGTATGCTCAGGCACAACAGCTGCAGATGAGGCTCCTCAGGTCCTCATGCTATTTGTAGCCACACCAGGCTAATGACAGGAATGTGCTCAAAAACTAATATTTTAAATCGCACCAGTTAAAAATACCTCCAGGAAGAGTTCATTCCGATTTCATTTGACTATACCATCATTAAAATGACAGACCAGGAAAAGTGAGTGAATAAATTCAGAAATTTTCATGCAAAACACAGTTGTCTGTTAAAGTGTAGTTGGGGAAGGAAATTATCACCCAGGCAAAACAGTGCTTTTGCAACTTGTTTGCTAAAATACTTGTTTTCTGCTAAGCAGGCAGAAAATGCAAGTTCTTTGCCTTTACCAGCATCCCAGTTGCTGGCACAGAGATATGAAACAACTTAGTGCTCTGAACAGACAATATGGCATTGAATGCCCAATGAATACTTTTAATTATATAGTTACATAAAAATTTTACTTGTAGGAGCTTTACAGACTACAGCTAAGCTCTATCTCTCATTTCTTCTCCTAGTTAGAAAAGACTATTTCCTCTCAAAAGCCCTGGTACGTAAAGCAGATTCTTAAGTTGAGATACCTTTTAAGAGAATCATGCTTTGTACAAGTTCCACTTCCCTAGCATTACTAACATCAGTAAATTTTCTAAGACTGTCTGGCCTATTGTCACAATAGGCAGAGAACAGCACTACTGTATACCCAGTGCTCCAACAGGCTAGGATGGAATCCCATTTATCTTCAGTGTTAGGTAAGGATCTTGTCAAGATTTGGAAGTGGTACTGCCAAAGAAAATCTAAAATCTTAGGAACAATATTCCCTGTATTATAAGCTCAGGAACAGTGGACACAGGCACTTATTGTTTGGGTGGTGCTATAAATGTCTAGTGCATCAGAAAACCTGACAGATCCTTCACAAAGTCCAGAAATTACATTTCTGCAGCACTGCTCATATTTCCTAAGTGTTGGTAATATGTAAATTATTTCACTGAAATGAAACTAGGTAATCCTGCCTCGTTGATCATACCTGAAGAACACCACAACTACTTACAAGACACATAAATTAATCCCCAAAGGCTACAACTCCAGAATTTAAATATGAGAGGCAGGAACTTGTCATGGGTCAAAGAACAAAAAAAATAAACCCCAACATCTTCATACAGAAACCTACTGGACCCCCTACATTACTCAGGTAATTTCTGCTTTCTGCAATCACAATATCCACCTGTTTCTTCTTTGAGGTCATAAGGTTGGGATATTGGCATAAGGCTACCTACAAACTGTGAGAATGATGGTTTGGTTTCAGCTAGGGAGATTAAACACTGATCCTTTAAAAAAAAGAAGATTTGAGCAAATGCAATGCTGTTGGCTTGGCCCAAAATGACAGGAGGTGTAACAGTTGCCATTTTCTTGAGTCGAATTATTAAATACCTGCTCAAAAGCATATTTTGAGAGCCAACTAAGATTTTGGGTTCTTCCAAACTCTAATATTATTGGATTTGACTGCTTACTATACATACATGTCAAAATATATTTTTCTCTTTATTTCACTTCTCGTTTTGTAAAAAGCAACAAAGTTCATTGTCTTATTTTGCCAAAATAACATCCCACCAAAGCACAAACATGAGAGGAAAGACAATCCCCTCCCTTTCATGCTTAACAGATGCATTCACAGGATACTATGAGTGCCAAATACTACAGCTTCCTCCTCCTCTGCTCCATCAGTCACACCTACTTAACACCCTACTCTGTAGTCCACAGCTCATCAGGGATCACCTTTAACTTTGAATATTGCTTACAAGAGAGACTAAACACTAGCTAATCTGTAACCAGAAGAAAATGGTGTAATAATTAGAAAGTCAATCTAGGGATCAAACCCAAAATCTAGTATTTCTTTGTTCTTGAAGAAAATCCAAAGTAAGACAAAAGGTGAGAGGGGTGTGCGTTGCAATTTTGCAAGACATCTCAAAGTGTTACCAGTTATAGCATCTAATCTGTTTTACCATACTTTTCCTGCATACATGCTCAAGTGCATCCTGTTATGGTGAGAAAGACACATTCTTTGTGCTATTCCAAGTAATAATAATTACTCTTCTTTCCAAACTGAGAACTAAGGGGAACTTAGAATTATGCCACACAGCCATATTATAGCGTAAATTTGTATTAAGCACAAAATGGGCTTAGAGATAAAGCAGCAACAGTGCCAGGTGTTCCTATTACCCAAATGTATAATTAACCTCATATGTATGGCATACTCTTATTATTGCAATAACAATATTGCTCTCTTCTTTCGAGGATGTCCTGATAGAAGCCAAGCCTGCTGGTAAACCCTTTTTTGTTCTTGCAGGATAGTTTCAGACTGCTAGGAACCACAGTTAAATATTGCCAAAACCGCAGCATTGTTAACTGCCTAATACTGTAAATCATGCTGAGTGTACAGAAAAATACTTCTAAAGTATTAGATGTACTTAAGTCACCTACAAGCAGCAGATTTTGCAAAAAGCAAAGTGGTGTTTTTGTTTTTTGTTTTTGTTTTTTAATGGAGAAATAGTAGATAAAGACTGAGTAGCAGAGAATGTTGCCAGGACTCAAGTGATAAGAAGGGAAGTGACCCAGATGTGTCTCAGTACTTTAGCAAGCAAGTCGCTATGGAATAACAAAAACATTAGATTTTGCCAACTTAATTTTAGTAAGATTTAATGCTTTGAGAAAATTATTACAGGAATTATGCTTTTTAAATACTAAAGCTTTGCAAAGAAGTGGAAGTCTTCCAAACAGAGAAAATGGAAAGAGCTACTCTGAACAGAAGAGCCACATGCATGCTAATATCTTCAGTGAGCCTTCCAAATTAATGATGCAATCACTCAGCTTAAACATATATGCTGAAGTGAACATGCTTCAGAGAATTAAACCAAAGATTTGTCTCCATCAAAACCACCTGCTTTCAACTCTTCCTCTTCAGAAAAATATGTATCTCAAAGCAGGCCCCAGAGCGTTAACTGAAAAGTCAACATACACAGGACCACCATATGAATATGAACACCTGGCAATTCAACTACACAGAACACTATTTTTCTGTGTTACTTTGGAAGCATGGTAAGATTTTAAACATTGAGTGATTTTACTCTGTTCAAGAAACAGAAACCAAACACTTTTATAAAGCAGCAAAGTAGTAAAATCTAATTGTTTAATGTACACATCTATTCTGGAGATAAATTATAGCAGTGCTACCAATTGTGAGGTTGCACAGAATGGGCTGGGTTGGAAGAGATCTTCAAAGATCACCTGGTTCTGACCACACTGCTGCAAGCAGGGACACCTTCTACTGAACCAGGCTGCTCAAGGCCCCATCCAACCTGGCCTTGAACACTTCCAGGGCGGGGCTCCCACAACTTCATTGGGTGACCAGTTGCATTGTCTCACCACCCTCATTGTAAAAAAAAAAATTCTTCTCTATGCCCAATCCAAGCCTAGCCTCTTTCAACTTAAAACTGGTACTCCTTGTCCTGTCATTGCAGGCCCTGCTAGAAAGGTCTTTTTTGACTTTTATAATTTCAAAAACACAGAGGATGGAGAGAATAACTTCTAAAAGACAACATATTATTTTATGGTGTTGCACAAGTACAGTTTTCATGTAACTATACATCTATAAATTAATGTTTTGAAAGGGAATGTGAGAGTGTGAGAGAAAGAAGGGCTAAGTGTTCACTAAGAGGCTTTTTTAGGGCTGTGTACTAGTTTTCAGCTAAAACATTTACTTGTAAACTTCCCAGCATTTGGGACTCTGATTACAGATTACTCATAAAGAAGAAGCTGCTGAATTCATAACCCAACTGGCTGCCCCACTTTACCACACAGATGACAGGGTTGTTAATGAAGAGCTCTTGAAGCACTGTGGCTTACTACTGCCATGAGAAAGATGAAACACGTCATGCCTCTCTAAAGCACTGCAAATATGAACTACTGCAGGTAGTTCAGAGGCAGGACATGCACACAGTTTAGTACCTCCCATAGGCAGCTACAGAATCATACAGTGCAATACAGTCAGCCCTGCTGAGACCTCTCCTTCACTTACATTTTCTCCTCTCTGCTGACTCTAGGCAGAAAAAATACTCCCTACAAAGCTCAGGAGGAAAAGGAAAGAACAGTGTCAGGGAATGGGGCAACCCTTCTGCCCACTTTGAGCAGAATGTTCCAACAACTCTCCAGAAAGGAACGATCTCTGGCACACTGAACATGTCCACAAGAAGTGGTGGCAGTCAACAGATGAGAATCAAGCCTTGGCAGTTAAAAAAAGCCCTGCTCACCTATTTCTCAGTGATCAAATACAAATGAAAACACCCTATTTCAAACTTGGCAACTTACACAAGGAGTCCTAGAATGGTTACATATGCACCACCATGATTTGACACAATACACTCCCTGGTTCTACACTGACTGTCTCGACAGTAATCAGTGGTTTCCTAAATCCACCCCTCCCCTCACAGGGATGCAGATGAGGATGCACATAAAGAACAAAAGTTACTCTGGCTGATTACTCCACCCTTTCCATCTGGTTATCCTCATCTTTCTTAAACCTTCCATTCACTCCTCCTAAGTAGCATGCCTTTAGTATTACCCCTGGTAGCATCAAGCACTGCTTGAGAAGCAGAGCACTAAGACTCACGTGTTGATAATTAGTAATACTAATTAAAGATTAGTAAGAAGATGCACCCTTTAGTTAGAAGAACCACCCTTTACATACCTGCTTTATTTAAATCTGACATTTCAAAAGCAGCAGTATTGGAATGTTAGACACCAGTCCATGGGCTTGGTGCTCTCTGTCTCCTCTGCAGTGGTCACGCATACCAAAAGCAGAAAACAGAACTGGGAATGTAGATTCAAGCACCAGAATAAGGACGCAATTTTTGCTTGTCCCTGTTCCACAAAACATGCTTTCATTTTGCAATGGACTGTGGCTGCACTATTAACAGCAAATAATATCTCCACTATTTCATTATATCTTAACAGAAACAACATTTCTATAGAAAGCTCTGACTGAAGGAATTAAAGAAATAATTCATTTTAGAACAACCCGCCTATACTAACAACTAGGGGATGCCAAATTGTGTGCTGTGAAAGAAATGTTGCTTTTTTCCTACCTCCAATAGGGATCAGGACATTATGTATCTGACATTCACACAAAATGCAGTGAATTGAAAACTGAAACACACTATAAACCAGCAGCAGGACAGCTCTCTGAAACAGCAAATTCTCCCTGTAAGCTTTAGCAGCTGTTCCCATCACCATAATCACAGCATGAATGAATCCTGAGCAAAGTACCTTCCATGTAAAATACAGGAATAGAGGCTGTGGATACATATGGTGTACTGAGAGATACATATGCAAACAAAATGATACACTGCAAATTTACACAAGGACAGAACCCATACACACACCAATGAATTGTATTTACACATGAACGCACACAAGCAGAATACAACTTTCGCCTTTGTACTAAAACACATCCCATTTTCCTCAGTAGGATAATGTTATCTGGCAAAGTTTCTGCCTGACCTGCAATCAAGCAACTAAGAAAATTTGAAATACTAGACACACCTGTGCATTTCTTCAGAAGCAGCCACAATTCAGCAATATCTTTGTAGAGCAAGGAGATCAGGCTTAAGGTCATGTTGCTTCTAATCGATTTAGAGCAAAATAGTTCCGTGGACAGTGACCTATTTATCTGTGAGCTCATCCTCAGTGCAAAATGAGAGCGCAAAACTCCATCTTTCACCCGAAGCCAAGCCACTGGGGGCACAATGCCTTTCTTCAAATTACATGCAGAGTAAGTGTGCCTGTCAGCAGGCTCAGAGGTCCTCTGAGGGGCTTGCTGGCTGCTGGCTACCACTTCTTATCTTCCTGCATAAAGCCCTGGCATGCATTAGATGCAAGCTGTTTGCTTTAAAAACGAACACATGCACTGTTCAAACATTATCAGAGTAAGGATGCATTAAAAAATTAATCCTAAGTGTCAAAAAAATCTCCCTTTAAAAGCTCTAGTTTTAACAAACAATGGTACAGGAAATCTAGCATTATCATCTTTTTCTACCACCCACCCCAACTCCACACAGGGAAATTAACTGCCCAAGAACAAATGCCCTTTTCCCAGGAGCTGGAAAACTCCTCAGAAATACAGTCAGCTTTTCCTGTTTGTAAGGGAATTCTCATCCATCTGTCTTAGGTGGAACCTTAATGGGGTGTTTTCCTTGGTGGGAAACCCATCAAACACCTGCTCCCTTTGAAGGAGCCTACCCAAAGCAGCAGGAGCTGACAAAAAGACATTCTACGAATGTGACTTTGCAAATGGAAATACACTGAAATCTTATGAATAAGACAATGGAAAATAAGGCAACAAATGACAAAATAAACTAGAACAGAAGTATTCCATATGATCTTTCAGACTGAAAAGCTGAGCGGACTTACTTTACCCGATCCTTTAAAGTAATTGCCCAGTGACAGACTACCTGTTAATTAATACACTTGAGATTAGTTATCAGCCATTCAGACTTACTAATACAAAGAGTGAGCCAAGGAGCACGAGTGACAGCAACAGCCATATGAAAACAAATGGATTGTTTTTCTTCACTTCACAGTGTTACAAGAGTCCTCTCTCAACAAGAGAGGTCAAGGAAAGAGGACAGCAAGGATAAAAAGCTTGAATTGATGGTTACATCTGTTCACAAAATCCCATTTGCAGATGGGAAAAAGCTCCATTTCTGCATCAGCACTCCCAGCCATCAACCAATCCCATAAAAGCAAACCAAAACAAACCCCAATCATTCACAGACCACACTAGAGGTTATTTTCTGAAGTGCCCCACATCTGTGTTCCCACCACTCATCTGCCACGGGGCAGGAACTGTTGATAATCCCACACCAGTCAGACGTATTCTATCAAATCTACTATCTATACAAGCAGCTCTATTCAGTGTATGACATTAATATGTGACCTGAAGAATATAATTATGGTAATTTATTTTATTTTCAATTCTGCTAATTCATTTGGGGGTCATTATGTTTTGCAGTAAGCCAAAACAAAAGAGTTTTCTAAGCAATATCAGATTTTTTTAAATAAAGGTAGATTTAAAAGAAGTGACACTCCTTAGAAACATTTTACTTAACTATTCTGTATTTTATGAGTTATTAGCACATTAGACTGTGCAGAGTATTAAAAACTAGTGAATGAGTCTTCACACCACTCCCACAAGTCATGTAAATACTCTCACATGTGAAAGCTGAGATGGAGCAGGTGACCTCTCTTAGATCAGGTAACAGCATCTGTTGTGCTGTCAGACACAGGATCTATGTCTCGGCTCCAAGCCCAGACTCCCTCCTTCCTTCCCAGGACAGCCACCTAACCCGCTGGGTGGAACGTGCTCCCAGATCAGGATCATGACTTGTACTCCTCAGACAAAGATCACAATAATTCACATTTTTATTCCTGGCTGTTGTGCTACAGCACGGCTCCAGGAAGAACAGTCTCAGGTACCTTATGCCAAGTACACACACTGGTATTAAATTCTTACTTAACAGCACCAAGCTGGTATCAAACAGTGAGCAGAAAGTCCACTGCAATATGCTTGGCTGACCAGCTGCTTCTGTTAGTAGTGGCATGGGCTTGGTGTCACCCACAGCACAGCATGCAGGAAATATAACCCTTACTATCTGATTGATAATAAATGATGATAAAGTAGACATGGGAACACTATCCAAACAACCACAGAGAGGAAGATGAAGTTTTATAGCCTTCCTTCAGAGATTAAAACTGTGCAAAAGAGGAGCTACACCCTTGTCCAGATAGGAATTACTCCCACCTAGATACACACAATAAGATCCAGGAACCAAGCTGGCTACCTCCTTAAGAAAAAAGAAATAAAAACCAAAAAAACCCTCCATGAATGTAAAAGAGGAAAAACAACAATGTATAACATGTTGGTTGTGCTTGTTCTCATTGTCAAGACAGAGAGCAACTATAAATCCTTGTATTAATCAGCACTGACTGCTTGAATCCCTTCATGTAGTACTCAGTGTGGACAACCACATTTTAATAGGCTTCTGCCTTCAGATTTCACAGCAGAGAAAACAGTGACATTTTTCAGGTGAAAACCTAATACTAAAAACAATTTAACTTCTTGGATGAGCACAATAGATACATGGAACAGTCATCCTGCAGGCTCCCACCTAGACTAATCCTTCCTAGCCTTAAATCTGCAAACTCCACAGTTACACATATTGTAGAATCATGAAATGGCCCGGGTTGGAAAGGACCTAAAAGATCATCTAGCTCCAATCCCTGTGCTGTGGGACACTTGTGGGACACTTTTCAACTAGGTTGTTCAGAGCTCCATCCAACCTGGCCCTGAACACTTGCAGGGATGAGTTTTTTTCCAGATTGATCAGGATGTAATGATGTCTGTGGCTAAGAGCACCAAAATAAAGCACTGTATGTTCCAACCCTGTTATCTTTCAGTCTTGATCAACAAGGCACATTTTCACCTCCCACTTTTAGGGAACAGTGTCTTTAGACTTAGCAACACATGTGAAGAGAAAGTACATAGAGAGAGCTCAGCATTTGCTGTGGAGGAGCCTTGGAACCTGTCCCCCACTCTGCTGGAGGGGCAAAAGCCCACAGTGCATCTCTATGGAATGTGCTCTCAGATGTCTGGTTAAAACTTGCTCAGGCAAAAATGATTTTTTTCCCTAGCAGGTTCATTCTTCACAGGTAGCTGGGCTGATGATACTACGGGCTCCTGGGAAACACTTTTCTGGGAAAAAAATAGTTCCAGCCAGTAACCAAATGGCTTTTTGTGTTAGCACTCCATTCTGGACTGTGTGCATGGGAGAAATGTTTGCTCCATGCTTATAATACCTGAATTCCTTGCTGTGCATTTCAGAGAAGAGCAGAAAGAAAGAGCAAAAGCTTTGAAGCACAAAACCTTTCCCTAGCCTTCATGATCCAGCTTAAAATAGAACCAGAGAGGAAAATTGTGCTATGTGGGTATGTATGTTAGCAAGAAGACTTTAGGGCAAATTTAAGCTCCATTAAAACATGAAGAAGCAAGAGCCCTCCTGAGAAAATCCTGGTGGGCACAAGAGTATGTATTTATAAATGCAATGAAATTCATTTCAACTCTACTCAAGCTCAGCACTCAGGTTAATCCTCCCACCTCAGCATGGGATGTGAGTGACAGGCTCCAGCCTGCAGAACAGAGGAAAACACTGTGGGAGAAGCTGTTAAAGGATGGATGCAAAGTCAACTGAGGTTAAAGACTGTGTTATCCTAATTTTATGAAACCCAGAGAAGTGACTTATGACTTCTGGCTTAAACATTCAAGATTCTGTATCTGCTTTATAAAGCATGTGCAAGTGTGCAGCATAAGGGTGGCAATGTTTGTGGTAAAGGATATTAAAGTCTGGCAAATTCAACATTAAAACACAATTATTAAACATGTTTTTCTTCAGGGCTGCTGTACTTAGCAAAAAGCACAGCAATAAAATAATTGGCATTCAGCATGACAAGAGCTATTCTTACAGGATCATCCTTAGCAAATGCGTACTCTCTCAAAAAAACCCCTAGCAAAATACACCAAATTCACACCTGTAGCTGCAGAATTTAAAAATTTGTGGAGTTTTGAAGACATGGAAAAATTTGATGCATAATCAGTTTGCTTTAATATACTAGACTATTTAAAAGCTCCATTCATTTTTTTCTTCTAATCCTTCTTGATTTTTTTTTTAAAGAATGGATGCAAAAGAGGTTTCATTCTTTTTGAAGTCATGAAGCACTCAAAATTTACAATCCTGTCTGGTTTACATCAAAAGATTTCAAGGATTAAAATTAATTCACACACTCATTATACATACACAGACAAACACACACACATATATGTTTGTATAAATTCATTATACTAAGCAGCTTGTTAAATCTTCACACAGCAAAAAAACTAATCTATTTTGAAACTGCTTTGGCGATTTTCAGCTTGGATGCTAAGTCATCAAAAAAGGTCCCTGCATGATAGCCAAACTTAAATTTAAGCAAGTACAACCAATCAAAAATCATGGTCAGGAAACAACAATAAAAACCCCAATTAAAATGTCCGTCCATGATGAAATAAATTCTTTCCACTGAAAATGAACATGCTGGTAAATACAAATAGTTGCTGGAGCACTTAAAAGAAAAGGATGCTGTTCAATCAAAAGGCTGAACCCTGTACTATCTTTCAGAAAGATAATGCCTGGAAAAAACATAAGGAAAGCTGCTGAGAAATTACATCTCAAAAGAACACTTTGCACTGTAAGACAATAATAAACACCAAAGTTTTGAAGATTACACATCCTTCACATCAGGTATCTAGGAACTAAAACAAAAGGCAAAAGAACATGCCGGTAATTTTTAAGGCAGAATGACACCCTATCAAGAATGGGACTTCTCTGGCTTCATGACTACTCTCAGGGGCTTTCCCCAAAGCCATGACAGAAGCCTGGCCACTGAATGCGGTTATCACACATCTGTTTCAATTTCTAATTTAAAAATTACATCTTTCTGGTGTTCTATGAACTGAATTTTGATCAGTTTATACTTTTTTATTTACATGTCCTTTCTAAACAAGTCTTTAATCACAGGCCTCTCCTTGGCTGTGCTGCAAGGTTTACCAAGGTTTCTTGCTTCAGAGAGACACAAAAACTGGACTTTTTTCAGGATTAATTTAATCACACAGGAGTTAGTAAGTAAGTAAGCATTTTATCCTGCAGTATTCAGTAACAGTTCCCTCTGTCCACAGCTGCAAAGCCAACAAAGAAATGGATGTGACCTTTATAACTTCACAAACAGCAGCAGTACTCAGAACAGCAGTGCCTACACAGAGATACTGCTATTCAGACTGCGCTGGTGTGATGAAAAGAGGACTTCTGGATTTGGGCTCAAGGTTTCTGCAGCAGGGTTCAAAATTCAGAGGTGGGAGATTGCAGTCTGAAGACAACTGAAAACTGTAAGTAAGGTGGAAACCAAATCACTGCTGAGCTTGGATGAAAGGCAGGACTAAAATTGGGAAAAATCAAGGGGATGAGATCCATTTTTATACTGGCAGTGGGACTAAAGGAGCAAAAGAAGTAGGAAAAAGATGGATGTGGAGTTTAGTGGAAGCAGAAAGGAAAACTCAACAGTGAATAATTCCAAGAGAAACACATGATGAAGGCAGCACAGGAATTAAAATTAGGAAAGGAAAA
Source organism: Cettia cetti (assembly GCA_013401135.1). Lineage (NCBI taxonomy): Eukaryota > Metazoa > Chordata > Aves > Passeriformes > Sylviidae > Cettia > Cettia cetti. The sequence continues at coordinate 72,156 of VZUI01043657.1, read as the reverse complement.
ACAGGTTTATTATGTATTCTGAAGCATATATATTAGGGAGTATATTAATTCAGTAAGCAAGGAAAACTAACAGAGACCATTACAACCAATGAAATATTGTGCCACAATCACAAATATATTTACAGCCAAAGTATAAAACTTTGTCAGCAATAGGAAAGCCTTTTTATGACTCTTAAAGTACACAGAATCTTTTTTTTTTTTTTTTTTTTTCCAGATGAACAAGATACTTGGGAAGCAGAAAAACTTTCAGGTCAAAAGTTGTGGGAGAACTGGTTCCAAAGAAAATATCATATGCTGCTGTAATACTGATGAACACAGATAAAGGCTACAAAACTATTTATTACAAAGGAAGGAAAGGAAAATTTGCAGAAATCATCATTTCTAAAAATCCATAAAGAGCAAACAGTACAGAGAGCCAAGAAGAGAGACCTGCTTTTGATCTGAGGCAAAATTAAGAGCTAAAAAAATATTCATTCCATCACATTTCTTAAATAATCAGTTGGGGTGGGTTTGGACAAGTTAGTTATGATACTTCAGTACTGAAGGATTACTCATAGCTTCAAATGGAATAAAAAAATTTTTGGTTATGAGATCATATGTCATCTTAGATTGGCAAATATACTCAAAATTCTTCAGGATGGGCCATCAACCTGAAGTCCTTCTTACACTGTATAAATCTGACCCACACTGTTGAGAGATTACAGTTGAAAATGGTAAAATCTACATAACTGATAGGATAAAAATGCCAGTCTCTTCTTACTTATCGAGGCAGTTTTGATTTTGACTCACGATTTGGAATTTTTGTGGCCTAGGCGTGCACACTGCAGCAAGCTGTCTGAGGCTGTGCAACCCACAAAGTCCCCACACATGGGAAAAGTGTGAAAAAAAATGCAAGCAAATGCACTGAGCAATCCTCAAAGGTCACCATTCCCCCCACTTAAATATTTCCAAAACAGTATCTCAATTTCTCCCATTGCCAATTCTTTCACCCTCCTGGGCTTCAACAAGCTCCACAGTTTCCTCAAGACAAGAAGACACTTAATACCAGCACAAGACAAGACCATTTCCCACTGATCAAAAAGGAAAAAAGCAGAAAACTGACTGACCTCTTCTGGAGAGGCAACCAGGAGAACTGCTTTAGGTTCCCAACAGAAATTCACTTCCTTTAAAGAAAGAAATTCTCACTGCAATGAGAGAACAAAATACCTTATCTCTTGTACTCAGCAGCATGATATTCTTGGTTAAATTTAGTCAGTGGAAAAGAGGTAAAGCTCACAGGAGTTGCTTTCTGTGGAAAGACATGACATAAATCACACCTGACCTTTTTATTTTGTAGATGCAGGACTTTAAAGAAACTGCTAACATATTATTTAAAAAGGCGGTGATTCCTTTAATGAGCCACTTCTATAAAATAAGTTTAAAAAAATCTAAGCCTGCAAAGAGCTGTTGTAACATCCATAAACAAGTGCAGCACAGCAGCTGTGACCGTGTCCTGTTTCCAGTCTCTGGGATCCAAACAGGAAGCCTATGCCCTTACCTGATTGGAAAAGCAGCCAGTCCCTGCGATTTTAATCAACCTAAAGCAACAGACATTCTCCTTCTTTTCCAGTTTCCTGGGATGCTTCCTGGCCCATTCAGGAAAGCAGTGTGGAGGCCAAGCTTTTTAATAGCAGCATTACCTTCATTTTCCACATTACAGCCTGCCACTTGCCCTGTTGGCCCAGGTGTGACAGCGCAGGCTGGCTTGTGGCGTGAAGCAACAAAACCCCGCCTCTGCCAAGGGTGGTTGGAGTGTCAGCCTCTCATCAGGCTGGATTTTTCAGCACACCCTAAAAACCTTCACACTATTTTCAGATGAGTAACAACAGAAAGAGATACACCAGCCATGTAAGAGATGTAATTATGCAAACTTATATAAACTTGGCAGCCAACCACATCAACCTCCCAACCTCCACCAATTAGGATGTCACAATTAACAGAAAGCAATGCTTCTGGAGTCCCCTGCATCTGCAGTTCTGTGAAAATGCCTCAACCTCAAGAAGCTTTTGAAAGAGTTTTGTGTTTCTTCTCCTTTCCATAAGGAGAATGAAGATGTAAAGAAAGATGAAATGAAGGCCAAAGAGCAAGTTCCACCTGTTCTGACACATGCAGCAGCTGAACAAATGCCCATGAATCTCACAAGAGTAAGACACAACACAGATGCAACTCCCAGTCATTTTTTCTGCTCTTCCTCTTGTAGACTCTGCACAAAAAAAGCATTTATTTTCCACCAGCTCCTGCCTTACCAAGTGCGTACCTGATTAGTTCAACATAATTTGAACTGAGCCCTTATTTGCACAAAGTGAAAAAGCACAAGGCAAGTGGATCAAAGGTGAAGGCACTCTTTGTAGTTTCCTGCACTACAGTGGCAGCAAATGAGGCCTCTTCAGTTCAGGTCTCACCCTACAGCCCATTTTTGACATATTTAATGGTGTCTTTTTAACATGACAATTTTTATGACCATTGCCAAAAGCCTCCATCTCTCCCTGCTCAAACACAGCACATCCTGTAACTGCTGCTGTTTGCAGCCCCACACTACAGCAGTTCAGCCAATGCTGGACACTCACAGACCCCTGTCCAGGACACCAAATGCTCAATACCAAGGATAACAAATGCAGATACCCCCCCAATTCAAAGGATCAGCCAAGAACTAAATATACTCCTCAGACAGACACAACAACGGCAAAGTAATATTAAGCATATTAAAAGTACCCCCACTTCCCAACAAGGAGTTATTTGCTGAACTATATTTTTGAGGGAACTTTCAGGGCAAGAAATCAAAATTTTCTTTAAGAAATATCTTGTTCACACTTCTTCAGAGCATTTAGGGGAGTAAGGTATAAGGGGCCCTCAAATATTCCATTTTTTTCCCCCTTACTGAGTCTCTGGAAATCAGTTATCAGGATTTTTTTAATGGAATTTCTTTTCCTGTGCTATGAACAAATTTGAAATGGCTTACATATTACACATATTCAAGTCCCTGCTGCTACTTGCATGTAATTCCTTAGGGCACAAAAAAACCAATGCACATCTTATTTTTAATAATCCTATTTTATTAGCTAGTGAAGAAGGCAGCTCAGCTTCAAACAGGTAACAGCATATAAGTATTTTAGTCTCCACAAACCAACAACAAAACACCTTGACTTCATTGAGCTTATTTCATGTTTTCTTCTTCAGGCAAGCAGAAAGAAGCTCTCATTGTACCTGAGTGGAAGGAAAAAACTCAGCTCTATTATGAGTTCTATTATGAGGAAAAAACTCAGCTCTATTATGCATCTGCCTGGCACCTCCTGGCAGCTGAGTGGTATTCAGCTTCAGCCAGCCAGGCTGGGGTGAATTCACAGGCATTAAAGGTTTACAGGTGCAGACACCAGCAGTTGGCTGATAAAGAGCTTGTGCAAACACCCCTCTTGCAAGGAGGTCTTCAGATCAAGCACCGTGCTAAAAACCAGCAACCAAAGGCTTCTCCTGAAGCCTGAATGCTGAGAAATAGACCTACTGCAAGCCTGTTCCCATCTGTGGCAGCAGCTCCTATCAAGTTATTGCCTCCCATGCAACAACAGAGATTGGCAGCTTATCAGTGTATTTCTGGTGTACTTCATAATTTGGCACACTGCAACCCAAAGCCTACTTTGTCACGTTTTCTCTGGTTTTATATTATTATTTTATACCACAGTGCCTCCCCTCACTTGCTTAACTGTCTGCACTGTGCTCTAAAACATCTTCTCTCCTAAAGCACCAATGCCTTTTGCAGGTTACAAGAGCAACCTCTGTTTTTTCCTTTCTAAAATAAACATGGTCACATAGAGGAAATTGTTTTAAAAAATTTAAACTATTCAAGAGTGAACAAGCCCATTGTCTGCAGAGGAGACTTCAGGGCAGCAGAATGCTACCGTGACTATGCTATAGAGTATCCACAAAAATCCTGTGGACCATAAAGGTTCGAGGCTGGCATGTGCTGGGACAGGGAGAGGGGACAGAGCATTCTCATTGTTTAAATGTAAACAATAATAATAATAGGGTTTTGTAACCAAGAGAAGGAAGCAAACTAATGTGGAAAACAGTTGTTATTACTCTGTTTATGACTCCTTGTTCCCAGAAAAATATTCTGGCTTACTTTGTAAGGCTGAAGGGGATAAACTGAGGTGACCTGAAGCTGGGCAAATGGCTGAAGCCCCATCTGATAAGATGGGCTTGGGAATACCTTTTCTCTTCTTTACACTGGAAGCATGCCAGAGTGGAAAACACTGGGTGGAGGATCCATAGCTCTGTAAGACTTTTATCTTCAACCCCCCAGACAAATTCCAGTTGTTTAGGGATTAAACACTGCCAAATGGTGGCTTTGGCACCTTCAGGGATAAAGCTGTTACCTGAGTCCAAGGACATGATCCCCAAAACAATCTCCTGACACCTCAAAACCTAAAGCTCATTACAGATTTTTCCAACACACTCAAGTTCTCTGCATACAGTCTGATCTGTACTTAAGACAACTGAATATAGAAAGAAATTTCAAGGGCTGAGCCAAACACCCAAGTCCTTCTTTTGGTGAAGTCAAAGAAACAGGTTTCATTGGGAGTCACTAAGACAGTTCTTATATTTTTAGGCTTTAATATTAAAGGTAGATACCAGCAAACCTCCTTTAATGCTTTCAGTGACTGTAGCAGCAGAGGTTGGTTTTGTGCTGAACTGGAGGTGCACATTACTCATAGTTAGGAGCAAGCTAACCAGATTAGAATACCCCCAAAAAGTTGGAATCTTGAAAATTTTTTCCCGAAGAATTGAGTCCTGAAATAAGTTATTTCTAAAGGCAAATGGCAACATCTGCAAATATTATTACTACAACTTACCTTGCAGACAAAGAACATAATTTTCAATAGCTGGAAGTGAGAAAAAAAAATCATAGAGAGAACCAAGGTCAAATGCTATCAACCAAAAGGGGAGAAGTTTACAATGAAAGTAGTAGACACCACCTGTACTTGCACCTGATGTCCTTAAACAGTCTTTGATAGCCATCATGGTAGATGACACAAATCATTATCTGTGTCCCACATGCCCATCAAGTTAAAATGCCTGAAGACACTACTAGAGATTTGGATGGTAGAAGCTAAAGAGTTTGAAATAAGACCTGAAGGAGAGCTGTCTTCTCTTCAGAAGGACATTTTGAGGTTTTGTTCCAAAAATGCAGCTGTAATAAACAGTACTAGAAAGGGAAAGTTCTCTAATGCAAAAGGATAGAGGCAACATCTTGAATTCTTCATTTCACATACTACCTCTCTTTAAAAACAATGGATGTATCGATCCCTATCCATTTTCTCATATAGACCTTTGGAATCCACCAAAGATGGTAAGAATTATGTAAGTGGCTAAAGCAGAGAAAATGTTTATTTTTTAATCATGATGTCTCAGGAATTAGAGAGTATGCTGCTCCACAGATCCACTGCATGAAACAAGTTGCTTGTGTTTCATAAAAGAAGATGAAAACAAAAGCAATATATATTGCATCTTTCCTTCAAATAAAAGCTTGAAAAGCAAGTAGTTCCTTCCCCAAAAGCCGAAAGACACAGACAAATGAGTTATTCCATTAGGTCTCTGCCACAGAATCATATAAACTCTATGTCACATATACTTTTTAAGTTATTTTTCAGAGGAATAAATCAAGAGGGGGAATCATTCTGAGAACTACTTATCACTAACACAACTTAGCAACTATGTTAAGCATGTCCATCTGAAGCTGCTAATGGTTGTCAGAATATATCCCTGCCCACATTTAGATTACTGTAGGTGATTTAGACATCACAAGAGCTGTTGTAATCCAGGACAACTTTAGATAAATTTTCATGAAAATCATACTGGAAACAATTTTTAAAAGTGTACTCTTGACTAACTGCTCACACCTGAAATTACAGCTTCACACCCTCCCAACTACTCCACCAGTTGCTATGGTTTGTTAAGTGGACAAAACTTACTAAAAAACAACTGCAAGCCATTCCCACTGAGCCCTTCAGGATCTTCGTCTAACTTGGTCTCTTGACCCACTTTTTTGTGACCTCTATTTAAAAAAGCTCCAGAGTTGACTAGAAACTCTGAAGTTACAAAGACTGGTAAGATTGATAATAATTAGATGAGGCTGAGATTCACTGCATGCTGTCAACAGTGTAGGCGGAAAAATCTCACATTTTTTCTATCTGGGAGGTAAAAATGGAGAAGAAGGAGTCCCTACTGAAAATTCCCAGGTCCTTCAGTTATTTCTTTGGCCTCACTCCAAAAGAAAAGAATGAACTTAACAGTCTGGTCCCTCACACTGAATTCTGTGCAAGTTGACAAACTCACAGTCAATGACAGCAAAGACTGCTGACAGATACTAATGAAGCGTAAGTATATGTAAAAACCAGAGCTGTCAGCAGCCCTTGGCCAGTATTTTCAGAAAAAAACCACCAACCAACAAGACCACAAAAGGTTTCATGCCCTACTTGAGTCCAAGTGTAAGAAACAAACTGAGATGTTGGATAAACTGCTGACTAAAATAAAATCTTTTTTTGGATTTTTTTAGATCACTGAGCAAGAAATGAAACACACGAAAGTTGCACTGATCTCCGCTTCCTGCTTTGGAAGATGATGTAATGGCTCCAAAATAAGATAAATAAGTAAATATAAGGGCTAGCTTCAGTCAGGAAGCGCTGGAAATCTTACAATAAACTTTGATCCTTTTGGCTTAGGTTGCTTCAGCACAAGGCCTTGTGTGTTCAACCTTTTCAGGTAGGCTTAACCTCCGAGGTTAATTTGAAGTTCATGTGGGATTTTGTTAAACACTGTAAGCATACACAGTAAGAGGAAGTAGTGCAAACCGTCCTATTAAGCACAAGTTCAGCAGAACTAAACAGATTGCAACAGCACATGAGATTGGCAACTTCTTGGAAGAACAATGAAGAAGATAAAGGGAGTAAATAAAGCTACATCCTGGCTCCAGGACTGGTTCTGCCCAGAGAGTAAATATCTACTTGTTGACAATTCTCCATGTGGAAAAGCGAAAGTATAAGAAAAGTAAGTAATTTTTACTTTAAATTATTGAAGCTAAGTCTCTGAGATTATTGATCAGGGCAACTCTAATTCCTTTTTTTCACTATTGCATTTTTTTTCACATATTTTTCATTGGCCATGAAAGCAGGAAAAATACAAATTCTTACTAGCTCACTGCCTATTATGGTATAATGTCATATATAGCTACTCCCTCTAATTAAATGGGCTTCTCAAACAGCACTAATGGTCAGGAAGACATTTTTCCCCCATTTCAAGAGTCAAAGGCACAGTCAGGTCTCATTTTCTGAGGATTCATTTTACATGTGGAACAATTTTTCACATTATTTTCCTCCATTCACATGGGCAAGCAATGTCTGTCACACAACAATAACCCTTAGAAAAGGTCTGTTCCCTTGAGAAAACTCAAAGACAGCTTAGATCTTAGCAAAAAGGGAAAAAGAGAGGCTGAAGGTGTCCAAGGGAACAGTCAGGGTGGATCTATGGAAGAGAAGCCTAGAGGCAGAGTCTTGTATTGCCCCAGGTCTGTGTGCATCTCTTGCTCATTAGGGACTCATAAAAGTCTTTGTTTTCTTGGAAGAATCATCCTCCAGGAGCCTGAAAGTGGTGGTCCTATTCCTTCCTTATTGTGCACACAGCTAGACAAGTAACATTCTTTCCTCTTGAATTAAGGCTCTGAATATTTGGAAATAGTAACTTTCACAACAGCACAATTCAGAATGTTCTACTTTTATTCAAAACACTTTTTTAACACAAGAAAATAGGACATAATAAGCAATTTCAGGAATCTTGAGTGGGACCAATCTCCCAAATCTGCTGATAATGTCATGCTTTTTAGATATTTCTACTTTCTATCACAGCATACATCTTTTAATGTATTGTAAAATACACTTCTCAAATCATGCATTTCCTTCACTTTTACTTTGTAACACAAAGAATAAAGAATTTAAAAAATTTTAAAAAGCTGGAAAAGATGTTTAAAAAAAAGGAAGCTAAGGTCCTTCAGATTTATAGGACAGGTCAATAGGAAGAAAAATATTTGTCAGTGTTGCTGAATTGGTATCTGAATAGTAATAAACTCTTTATCAGAAAACATATACTGAACACAACCCTATTAAATTGTATGATGGTGCTATGAAATTGATGTCAGGGAAGAAACAGTTCACTTTTGATGGATATCCTGCTTGGGACCTTTTCTGTCTTCACAAGGATGTCAGCTGTGGCTGGTTTTGCTGATGTGCTCTCTTTTCACTAAGTAACTTGCCTGAGCCAAATAAATCAATTATGTACATCACAGTTATTAAATGGTAATAAGTTTGAGGAATGTTATCTGAAAAAAAAAGGGTCTATAAAAACTTTATATGAAAATTTAAATCCTAAAATACCTGATATTTTACTTCCCTTGGAAAAAGAATTTTGAAGCACAACCCAAATACTGCCATCCACCACTCAGACTCTCCAATGATGTGTTTTTTATGAGCAGTGTGTATTTTCAAGAATCAATGAGCTAGCAAAGTTTATATTAAGACTCTTGAAATACATAGGGATTTTTGGGCCCATATAAAACATGTTTAAAACACTCCCAAGAGCACAGCCCCAAGCCACACACCTTACACACCCCTGACTTAGCAGACTACGCAGGTCTGTTTACATTCACAAGATCCAGGAGTTATTATAAGTTAAGCCAACTTACCCTGCACGACAAAGTCCAGCCATGAACACCATTCTGAGAAAAAATAATAACTCTTCATTTCTGCTACTGAAATTCCCCTCTGATTCATCATCAGAGAAAAAAGAGGTCCACTTTTCCCTTCCCCTGCTCAGAACAAACTGCTCCAAGAAGGTAAGAGTTTTTGTATTACTTGAACTTTGTTCCATAAATACAGCAGGTGGCCCAAGATGACTTTACAAATATATTTTCCCCCACTAATGCCATTGTTCTTGTAATTATCTCTTAAATTATAGTGTTCTCCCCTCGTGACCCCGCCCTGAATATTTACAGACTGCTGATACACCCAGTGTCTGATACTGTATATATAAGCATAAGCCCTTAGCATATTTTTGCTCATGTTAGGCTTTAACAAGGCAAACCGAAACTGTTTTTCTTGCAGATATTCACAATGCTATCTGAACTAGTCACACTGAATTGCACACTCACAGGTACAGTTTATCACCTCTGCTATGGATGCACACCTAACTATTTTCTCCATCTTTCTGATTGAAAAGGTGCAAGAGCCTTTCAAGCAGGACAGGTCAGTTAAAGTCTCAAGCACCCAAACTCTCAAATGAATCCCTTTTAAACACCTTAATGCAGTCAGCAAACAAAGGCATGAATGCAGCAAACAGTAAACACAGCCTCACCCACCTGGACCTATCTAGTGTGGGGACTAACAGTAATAAAGTTGTTGTGGCAGACTTTCACACTGACTAGAAATGTCAGTGTTTGCACAGGCTCCAGACAGGCTTTGGCTACACTGAAGCCTTGAGGTACTTAAATATTTCTGCTATTTTTGTGTGTTCAATTGGACATTTCCCGCATCCACACATTTTGCTAGCCTGCCCATAGGCTAAATCCCTCTCCCCTCACAAGAATGCCCAATATCCAACAATAATACTCATACAGCTTCATGAAAAGATGTACCACATCTGCATCCCCTTAGCTGACACAGATGATGCAGAAATGCTTTTCCTCTGGACTCTTCTTCACTCTTTGTGGAGGATTATTCAGGTTATGGATTAACCAAGCTCTCTCTGACTCACTACAAAAACCCATTAGTGCGAGACACCCACATTACAGCACTGCTCACCGTACCTCTTCACAGAACTTCTTCGGATTGGAAGGACCCTGTGACACAGCCTCCTCAGCCACCCATTCACCACACTCCTACAACGACAAGCAAAAGCAAACTGCCCCACAGCTTCAGTCACCTTTGTCAGAAAACCAACCTGAGTCCAGAGTGAAAAGACGCAGGCTACAGGATGCCTCCAAAGATACTCCCCATCCATACCCTGGCAGCACAGACTGAAGACAGATGTCTCTGGCATCTCCACTTGCCAGACTTGTTCTACAGCTCTCAGTTCAAGCTGACCTACTGTTCCCATTGGCTTAGAGAAGGCAAGAAGAGGGAGAATCTCAACGCATGGTCTGTGAGCACTACACCGGGATGCTCATCACAAAGGGCCACAGCACGGCAGCACCTTGGAAAATCTCCCCTGCTGGTGGGAGACAGCTGTCCCCAGAGAAGACTGATCAGAGCCAAAGCCTCCCAGGGCTGAAATCCTGCACAAACCCCCCTGTGCTGTCCCACCTGCTTGCAGTCAGAGACGAAGAAGCACACAGAAGATACAGAGTCAGGGATGGATTCAGAAAATGGGATGCTGTCTCACAGCACTCAGTGTACCAGGCTGGGCCCTGCTGTCCAGGCAGGAGGGGCCACATGGCACCTGGTCCCAAACGTCTGCATTCCAAAGAGCAAGTGTTGCCAGAGCCAGGGCTCAGCCAGGGCGAGCAGATAAAGGCAACACAGCCTGCCCTGAGTAAAAGACACCTGTAGAGAACAGCACAACGAAGATTAGGCCAAGGAAGTCAGATCCAACTGTCGACAAGCTGTAAGTAAATAAAGTCTGCTTTGTTAAAATGAAAATAAAACAGAGATAGATTCGATGAAGTATGATGACTCTGGAAGACAGCTCTGTTTCCCTTATTGAGGTAAATAAGGTAATGCAAAATCAATATACGAACTAGAACATTTATTGTTCAGTTAAAGGTTTCTGTATTCTATATTAAATATTTTAACATGCAGGGAAAGGATGAAGTGACAGCAAAGCACACATGCTCTCAGCAATTCCCAGAGATGCCAATGAAGACAGAACAAAGCTTTGTGAGACTTGGGACAACAGGACAGAGCAGTTCAACGTTGTCACAAGAAGAGGGTTACATACATCATGAGATTCATAGAATCACATGCACATTTACTTTGGAAATATATTCTGCCAAAACTGTGATTTGACCCAGCATAGCTACAGGACAGAAATGTTCCTAGGCTGAAATACATCTCCCTTTCCACAATCTAAAACTTTGATCCACCTTCTGTCTAACATTTGTCTGTAAGTGCCACTGAAAGCCAAGGTTTGCTACCAGGAAGGCGGGAAAACTCGTATCAGTCCAGAAGGCCATAAACCAGCTTTGACCAAAACAATGGAGTAATTCTTACTGGATATACAAGTTTAACATTTAAAGCATATAATTGCTTTCCTACTGTCAACATAAAATGGGTAACAGGAAGGAAAGGAAACAGAATTTTTGCATACTTGAAGACTTCAAACAGAAAAAGCTACCACATGATCAAAAAGAATAATAATAAAGATGGGTGGGAGACAGAACAGACAGCTTCCTACAGAAACATACTATTTTCTGACTATCACACACACCTCTAAATAGTGAAAGGAAGATGTAAGTAAGACATGATTGCATAGCATTACAAGATTTATGTTAAAGATCTTGGCCAAAATAAAATTAAGCAAAAATTAGGAGTATTATCTGTTAGAATGTAATCAAAATATTAAATTTGGGTTTTTCTCCTATGTAGTCAATGCTTTGCCTATACATTGGATTAGCTCCAATCCATTAAGGAATGGCCAGCAGGTGCTTGAAATTCATAAAAACATAGGTATCACAAAATATTTGGTGAAAGTAATGGCTTTCATGGCTACACTATGGACTTGACTGCAGTGTGAGTGCTACCAAGTGATAGTTGAATTCTCCATGAAAGTAAGACTGAAATTTGAGGAGACCTTGTTTTGTTTTGCTTTACAAGATGGCATTCCATATGGTTAAAAGGCTACTAAATTTTTCCTGATTTTTCTTTATTGTTTTTAACAGCAATTTACATAAAATCTTTTTCTAATCTCAGCTGAATAGAATTAAGTGTTAAATTTCAATAATTTACTAGTAAGCACTCCTAAAAGTACCAAATTTTGGCCTCACAAATGCCCAGAACTGGTAAAGTCAGGAAAGGTGAAATTTTTTACATTTCAGAAGTTCTTAAAAAAATTTGTTTATTAAAAAGCCCTTATAATTTTTGTTGTGTTTTTAAAACACAATAGATGACAAAAGACTCAGTGAGTATAGTACAAATGAAGGTGTAAGAAAATCAAATTACCAGAAAGGCATTTCTCTCTTCATTTTTTTTCCTAAGAGTAAATGTCAATATCAAAGAAAGGATTACTGAAAAGCCCTGAAAACTAACAAAGGTAGTTTAGTTTATGTTGAAGTAGATTTCCAAATTAATTTAAAAATAAACAAAAAAGTGCCTTTCCTTTTTTTTTTAAAGATCATAATAGCTCAATGTGCATAAAAGAAAACAATAAAATTTTAATTAATTACTGAAAAATCTACTTCTGCTTATCTTAGACAGTCAGGGTTAACTTATTTCAGAGGAAAAAAAACCCAAAATGAAGCTTTACTAAACACAAAGATTACATAATTATCAGTTGCACTAACACATACTGTACGGAACAGATTTTGAGACCGAGTAAGTGGTGGCAAGCCCTAAATTTAGTACATTACAGATGTGATCAGAGGCTTCTTGATTTTTTGAGTACAGTTATAAATATTTTCTTCTGCGTAAATAGGTATACTTTTCAGAAGAGGACTACTCAAGCAATGTTCTTCTAGAATACAAATGAAGGGCTGATGTAAAGCTTTCAAATCTATGTTAGATACAGTCACACATCTGGAAATGCAACAAAAAAACAAGGTATAATGTTTTTCTCCAGTAGGTACTGGTGACAGAGATTAACTATCATGAGTAATACCTAATATTGATATACTGTAATAGTTGCTGGATCCTTATATGAGTACACGTGCAGAAAGAAAACCCGCTTGTTCCTGCAAGAATCATCAGTTGAAAAAAATCAGTAACACAAATCCTAGGCTGCTTACTGCTCATATTCAGCTCACATGCTGCTCCAGTTTAGCTGCAACATTCTGTGTACACACACATCACACTATAGGATCACGTACACATTCACCTCACCAGAGCATATTTGATGTGGGTTATTTCTTGGGTGCCTTCTGCCATGAGGGATTTGGAAGAATCTTTGTAGGATCCTAAAAGGACTTTCATGCCCTTCCCTTAAAAGGCGGCGTTGAGACATGGGAGTATCTTCACCAAACTATTCAGCAATGAAATAAAAGATCTCCTCTTTAGAATTACTCTCTTTTAACACACTGAAAAATCTTCTGATTTTGTTTTTAAATGTACATGGAGTGTGAAATTTCTCTGTCAGAAGATCTCAAAAATGATGAAAAAGGCCTCAGATTTAAAGTCCTGGAAGAGGGTACACTGCAGTTATTTGTACTGCATATGCTTTTCTTCAGGAACCAGTACCTAGTTCCACTAGAAAGGAAGAAGAAAGATTGGTTGCAGTTAATGCACTGAAAATACCAAGATATTTTCAACACCCTCTCAGTTCCTAGCACGCTGCACACAGCAGACAGGACATCTTGCCACAGTTTCTCCTTTCAGTGTGATCAGTAAGAATAAAGAAGTCACAGCTCCTCACACAAGCAGGTCAGACTAGAAAGTGACATTTTAAGAAAATTAAAAAGGTGCAAAACTGTCTGTTTTGTAGTGTTTTATCCAAAATAATTATATCCAAACTAACAGCCCTGTGCTGTTTAGGATGAAGGAAAGCCCCCACAAAACATCCAGGTTGTCAATGCACTCCAGCCACACAGGGAGATCCAGCACCAGTGCTCATCCCAAGCAGCTGGTACAATCACCTCCTTCTTCACGTCCTTCTCCTTAATGGGAGGGATGTTCAGCTGCTGCAAAGAAACTTGCAAGGTTTCTCCTGAAGAAAGGCAAGTTGAACGTCTCTCTTTTAACTCTCCAGTCTTGCTCGTAAGTTCACAGCTCCACACCCTGAAGTCAGAAATCTCACACTGACACTTGCTGCATTTCCTACTTTGTCTCAAGCAACTGGTATCCTTCAGGGACAAGTGCTATGCTCATGCCAGCAAATTGAAAGAAAATACCATTGTGAATACAATGTTGTCAATTAGAAACTCCAGTTCATTTGCCCAAAGTCAGACTCCCATCATCAATACAACTCCTCTTCCTCCCCCTGCATTTGCACAGAGGACTGAGCCCTCCAAAGGCAGAGCCTGTTTCCAGAATATGTGAGCAGAGAGGTCTTACGAGAAAAATCTGGGTCTTCCTGGGAGTTAACAAACAGCTAATAGGAAGGAAGGGAGGGGAAATGAATCCCAGGCTTTCTTAAAACATATCAGGAAACCCTACACTGTCTGCTCCCCCTGTCTCTTCCAGTGCAGGAGAGAGGAAATTGATAATGCTGCTTTACTTGGCAGTCAAGATTTTCCTCTCAATTCTGTTTAACTATGTCCTGTATGGCCAGAGATCTGTCACAACCCAAATACATTCCATGAAGCACATCACCCTGAAGAAGTGTTTTAAAATATGACGTATCATCTATTACTCTGAAAGCCAATTCAAAGAGACAGACTTTAATTAAGTCACGTTGAAGTAAATATTAAATACCTTATTACAAAATACTAGTTTGTGTACATTAACAGAGGAGAATTGTTGCAGTCCTAGCTGGAAGAGGTTCAACTTTCAACATAAAATCATGGACAAATGTGACAGTCTTGAAATGTGACAACCAAGAAAAATATATTAAAAAAAATTAAGAACAGAATAGTTTCATGCAAATATCAGTTGTTTTGCAAATTCATTATATCAAGCATATGGACCACTTCATATTGCAGCTGTGTTACATGTCCTGGATCAAAGGCTTTTCAAGCTCATTTGAGTAGCCAAAAATTCATAGGAAGAAAGGATGGAAACCTAGTGGTGGAACACCACCATGATACACACTGCCATTGTACTATACACTCAGGGTTCAAACAAAAGAGGAACTCAGGTAAGACACAACATCCATATTAGGCAAAATCCTGCATTTTCTTGTGGTGCTTGTCACTGGGGACACAGAGCAGCAGTTCTGGCCAGATAAAGGATAACAACATCCACTGCATTCTGTTCCTTGCTGAGATTCCCAGCAGAGGCACCAAATGTGACCAGGAGATGCCTGTGGCCATTTGTCAGCCAGCAGGGCTTTTCTCCCACCCGGCAGGATAACTACTTGCTTGGGGCTTTTGGGGAACATCAGCCTCATGACCTAAGGCCCTGTTCTGACAAATCAAGTGGGATGAGGATAAAACAACACATCTTCTTTTAGCAGCCAAGTCTCACTAGAAAATGAGGCAGATAGGATAAGAGAAAATGGCCTCAGGCTGCACCAGTGAGGTTTAGATTGAAAACTAGAAAATATTTCTTCACAAAAACATTTGACAGGCCCTGGATCAGGATGCCCAGGGAAGTGGTTTAGTCACCATCTCTGGAGGTACTTAAAAAGACATGCATATGTGGCACTTAGGGACATGGTTTAGCTGTGGACTGCCAAGGTTGGGTTAACAGTAGGACTTGATGACCTTAAAGGTCTTTTCCAACCTAAATGATTTCATGATTCTATGGAAAGTGACTCTTTGTCCCAGCGGTGTTTTGAGCGTGTGATGACACCAGTGGCACATAGTGAATTGAACCAGCAATTCGTATAGAGGATTATTAGAAGGAAAAGAGATGTTCTCCTTTCTTTCTTCACATATCAAATGCATGCAGAAGATTGATGACTTAAACTGTAACGTTGGTAAGTACACACAATCCTACTGAAATGTAGCCATTAGCTACATCCCTATCCGCAAACAAGCTTTTAATCTTCTTTCAAGCACTCAAATTTGTGCCTAGAAGCAAAGAAATTAATCACAACAATGGCTATAGTAGTGTGCAATCAGAAGGAAACAGATGGTGTAATGCACTGTTTTCCAAACAGCAGCAGCTTCTATCTCCAGGAAAATAATCTGAATATTTTCCCTTGCTGCTGGCATTACTATAAAAAAAGCCATTTGAAGGACATCTCTGCTCTGTACAGCAGCAGCCAATTACACCAGAGTTTACAGACAGCAATATTCTTTGAGTATTAGTTGGCAGAACCAACTAGACTGCACCTATCTCTCACATCACATAAACAGCAACATTCAGTGGGTAACACTCCTCCAATTATCTTTAAATTACTACAGACAGCCTGATGGAATCAACACAATTGTGGTAATGAAATAGGGCTTATTTCTCTCATGCTTCATTTCCAGGTCTGTTTCTGACCACAGGCAGAGTGTTAAACATTGACAAGAGAAGCAGCCACGCTGACTTACAGCTGTACATTCTCTCTGATTCCTCCTTTCCAGGGACTCATAAAATACTTTAGAACAGTAACTTCAAGTTTTCTTGGGAATCATTAAATTAAGATGCCATCACTGTCTTCACTACCAAATGTTCCTACTGCTCCTTTTGATCTTTTTGTTTGTACAGGGGCCTTATCTTTACAGGACATCTTGAATGCCCTACTGTGATTTTTGCTCCAAATCCTAACAATTATTTACAGGCCCTTCCTTACATCCTCACATTTGATGTGATGATGAAAGATTCACATTAAGGAGCATGTATCCCTCCTGACTGTACAGAGCAGGAGGCTCTGGTAGCAGAATCATCACTGTTCAAGAGTTTTTATAAATTCATTCCATTTCTCCACACTTCTTCATATCTCATGATAAGCCACTGCCACTGGTTCTGCTATTTCTCCTATTGTAGACCTCATTTTTTGGGAAAAGAGTACATCTCACAGACAAGAAACATGGCAGCTCTCATGCACTTCAAAATCTCACCACACACACGGCACAAGATTCCACCTGTGCAATCTGTATCTTCCACTCACCCACTCGTTTTCCCTGGAATTCTGGCAGGTAGGAGAAACTCCAGTATCACAAGTGCCTTAACATTCCCAGTAACAACTCAGAGGGCTGCAGGACTGATAAGACTTATATGAAGAATATAAGACTCTGAAAATTATATGGGGAATTGCATCTACCATACACATAAGCAGAGCTCAGAAACTGTTGTTTCTTGGATCAGTTTCTAAAAGCAAATATAAGGGCACATACAAGCTAAATCTTGCCATGAGGATCTTCCAGCATCAGCACACTTGCAGTAACAGTGAAAACTAAATGAGAGGGAAGAAAAGTGAAAATGTTTAGATTTTTCTCTTTAAATTATGTGTCATCAATTATGTCCTGCATACTTACTTATTTAGTTGAAAACAATCATACAAACAGATAGATAAATTTGACTCATGCTACATTACTGTACAAACTGACTGTTTCACACACATTAAAATGTAATATACAAGTTACTTCTAATCTGAAATATAAGTTGTTTATAAAGCTGAACACCCACACACCATAACAAGTTGGCACTGACTGTTGTTATTATGCTTAGTCTTGAGCTCTTTTATAACCTTATATATTATGGCAAGATGGTTGTGTTAATTTTTAAAATCGAAAACAAGTTGTCAAAGATTAATCCATGCCAGAGGGCAGTCACTAAGCTAAAACAATAAAAAGTCAACTAGAGGCTGATTTTAAATAAAAAAGAAAATGTAGCTGAGATGTTAAAGAGACAAAGCTTGATATTTTTATGTCTACAAATCCCACAGGGATCTTGCAGAGTGAAAATGATGAGAAAAACCTGTCTGAATATCCAAGAAATAAATCAATATTCCATGAATATTCTAGATTCTTGAAATACAAGAAAAGACTGAATATTCCTTTTTCAACATGGATGAGATTAATATAAAGTTTAGGTACAATCACTTGCCTTTATTACTTTTATGCTTGTTAGAATTGGACAGGTGTGCTTATATTTCACTTTCAGACTACTCTAGACAGGTGTGCTTATATTTCACTTTCAGACTACTCTAGCAGAATATTCTAGCAAAAAAGTTCAGAAAGGAGTCCCATTGAGTATTCTAGAGAATCTGTCATCTGAAAATATATTTAATAAAATACCATTACATAGCAGCAGAAGCTGGAGTGGGAAGAAATTTCAGAAATAGGTATGAATGAAGATATATCTGGATGAACCTAAAACCCACTGCAAACAAACTCAGTATCTCATAAAAACATAGACAGTATTAAATATTCTTAATTTTTTTATGTTGATTGACTCAGGGCTGGGTGTTTAAAGAATTATTTGATATCACAATAAATCTAGACAGAAACCCTGAATTAAGCTACAAGAGTGAGTTACAAGAATGAATTAGGTTAGTTGTCCAAGCTTAATCCTAACTGCATGTATCTGCTCAGAGACAAACCACGATTGTAATAAGCATCAGATGAATATAAGTAGATCAGGACAGAGATAAATGGACAGCTTGCATTCTATTTATACTTGCACATTATGCTGCTGAGCCATTTCTGTCAGTCTTTCTTTACAGAAGAAAGATTTCTCAAAAAAAAATTAAATTAAAATAAATCCTAAACCTAATACAGAGTGTTTCATAATTTAAATGTACAGTAGCAAACACACAAAAAATTCCAATATATAAGATTACAGTTTCAATATCCTGGAAGTGTTAACACTTCACTGTCAAGATAACAAAAAGCTCTTAAAGCCTAACATCTGTCCCTCTAATTTAGGTAATCTTACATTGAATGTCTGAATCTCCTGAGGGTTAGCCATAAATGCAACCCATCTCCAAAAGAACAAGTTCCTTCACCATTAGCAATAGAAAATACTCTGGAAGTCACAGTGGATCAGAGAAATAACTAGAGGAGAATGTCTCTTTATGATCAGCCACACAAAGTGAGGTTTAACATCCAACAAGACAGCACTTCCACTTTGTGCTTTGAGTCCTTTCACTTTTGAAGGCAAATAGCAATCAATTTCAAGACTTAAGAGATGTTCTAGGACAGAGTAAGGAAACTGCATATACACTGACAAAGACCAGCAGGCTGGACCATGGGGAAAGCCTGATGAGTATCCAGTGCCAATGCAAAGCAACAGGTAAATGCCATGGTGATATTGGGCTAATTATGCAACTGCCACCACCAGCTCAACAATTTACTTAAATTCTACCAGGTAAAATTACCTGGAAGATGACAGTTACAGGTTGTGACAGAACAGATTTGTCAGAGATATGAGGTATACATTTTTGGTCAGAAGTGAAAGCATGTGAAGAGGAATCTGCTCACATACAAAGCTCCTGGAAATTATTTCAGTCCTAAGCTTGATGTGGACCCCTACTTTCACCCAGCCACAGCTCAGCACCTGACTGCTGCTGCTCTGTGAGCCCAATGCAAGGGACTGAGGAAACCATGGCAGGTGGTCCATTCTCTGTAGAGAATGGATTTTCACAGCAAGACAAGGAGAAAGAGACTGATGGGAGACCTTTGGTGCCTGCACACTGTGGAGTCACTGCAAGAGGAAGCTGCTGATGATAATCAGATAAAACAACTGACAGCAAAAAGAAGTGGCTTAAAATTGTTTATCAAATACAGCTTTATTGACTATGTCCTATAAAGATACAATTGTTTTGGGCTTTTCAGCCATTCTGTGTGCATACACCCTGAGGCAGAGTGGTCATTCCCACCATGTACCACATCAGCTAATAATCAAACTCAGGGACTCAGGATAAGTAGCTGACTCTATATATTGAGTTATGCTAGTGAAAGCTCTGTTCAAAAATCACCTGCATCTAATATGTGCATATACATGCCTATGCAAACACATATGAATGTTCATGCAGTCAACAACACCTTCCAGCAAACAGCTCTGTGCAGAATGAGCTGGGGAAGGGAGACACAAAATTTGACATTGGAAAAACTCCAGCTGGCATTTAGAAATCTTTGATTATGCTCAAAATGGAATTCTAGTTCAAAAAGTGTATCTTTTAATAAGCACAGCAGATACACAGTACTTTCCCATCACGTTGAACTCTGACAGAAGCAGGCAGAGAAGGGGTTTGAATGTATTTACACTCTAGACAGACGCTGCTGCTCTCCCCAACCGGATCTGCTGCATTTGAGATTAGCAAACAGCTCACTAATGAAATCTGTACTTTCTTAGTTTCTCTGAAGGAGACAGAGCACCTGGGAACACATTTCTCAATTGCCCAAGAGGGGCTGATTTTGCTGAGGGCCAGGAAAATGCAAACCCCATGATTTTCAGATGGTCATTTCTTGCAGATGATGCCTTTGACAACTATGAAATACAAAACATTGCATAGACCACTGCTGGATCAATGTGTCCAGACAGCTCCCAGCAGGGATGGGCCCTGGCTACAGCTTCAGGTGTTATCAATAATCTAATGTGTACAGAAGGAAATCACTGCTGAGCACCTACATAAACAGAGGATGTTGTCTTGCAATGCTGTCACAGGCCAGGAGAACCCTTTCAGCCTTCAGTCTCTGCTACCCTAAACTTTCTTCCCCTGAAAAATTTTCTCAGTTGCCATGTGCTTTGGACCCAAGGGATCTAGTGCTCAGTTCTCACATCTTCTCTTATCGGACTTCAATTCTTCTACACTTTTCACAATCCTCTCTTAGTCTCTTCATGAATGAGCTATTAATAAAACAAGAGAGTTTTCAGTTGAGTGGCTGCTTTGAAATTCTTCTGCATGCACTGTTACACCAATTACAAATGTATATGGCAGTAATCCACTCAGCACAGAATAAGTAGTGCTATTAATACTTTACAAAGCTTGTATGCAGCTGTAAGTAATACCTTTTAGGGACCTATCAAAAATGCTGCAAAAATCCCTAGGCTGTAAGAACTTCATACAGTTTTTCTCAGGTTACTGTTAGGAGTCAGCACAGCAGGTTGTGTACTGCCATCTTCTGAAATGGCTATAGAGATAAATCACATAAGTGTTTGGAGAAGGAATGAGATTTTCATAATATTAATGAACATTCATTAACTGATGATTTTTAGGATGCTCATAAAAACAGGATTTTTTCCTGTGCACAGATAAGCATGCTTAATTGAACTGGGATGAAGGGATTTCTGGTAGGATGTTCAACAATTTCCTAGACAGTCAAAGTTTTAGTTTGTTCAGAGTTAGTTTGCCTCATTCTGCTTATCAGCTACTCAGTTTTAATAGACATATTTTATTTACACAGTCATAATTAAAGACATGCAAGCAAATATATCTAAACACAGTGAGAGAAAGAGACCAAGGGTCTTTATGCCATCTGGAACTGCAAAGGACTACAAGTCTGTGCTTCAGTCAAGCAGTGAATTGAGAATCAACAATTTCCTTCTGAAAACCTAAAATAAATGCTGTATGATGTGCACTTACTGTCACTGTAACCTTTAAAAAGACTGAGAAAATCATTCCATCTACAGCATCCTACCAACAAGCACTAACACTGAATACAGCCACAACCACACAGGCACTTTGACCTGACTCCATACTGCTGCCAAAAGGAGGATTCCTGCTCCCAGTGACTTCTTGCTTCCTTTGTGTGGGCACTCGCATTTGTGCAGCCTAACAGTGAATTATGCATGGACAGATTCCAGGTAGGACAAGGAGAGTGGAGACATGTGATGTGGCTCCTGGTTGAAGAAGTCAAATATGATGGTACACAAAGAGGCATGTGGAAAGCTGTTCAAATTTTAAGTATCTATTGATTTCCAGGTTGGGTGTATTAATTAATGAATATTTCCCAAAATAGTACTGCAAAATGTGCTTGTGTTTGGTTTTCTTCAGCTGAGATGTTCACATGATTTCATAAAATAGCAGTATTTCATAAATAAAATAAAATAGCACTAATAGCATAAATAATGACTATTTATGGTTGTACACTTAGAACCCAAATAAAGGCACAATGGGTAAATACATCATTGGAGTTACAATTGCCAAACAAATTATTGCATCAAAATGTGTTGAAAGACACCGAATATTTTGGAAATAAAACATACAAAGTAGAAATAAGCAGTGATGAAATCATGGCTCCTCTTCACATAGTCATACAGCATAGAAACTGGGGGAAAGAACATTGTTAGTATGTAAGCTACTTTAAAAAAATAAGCCAAGACATTACCAAAATTCAGAGGTTATACCTCAGCCTGCATATTCTTTGATGTGACTAAAGCCTGCAAAGGCCACAACAGTGTGGGTCCGCATAGCTGTAGAGCCATAAAACCAATGGTTAATCCCAGCTAATAGTCCCTTTCTCCCTCCCAAATTTTGATCTCCTTTGTTACAGATTTGGATTCACAGATTAATTTTTTCCAGACATTCTAAATGCTGTCAGTAAAGACAGCTCTGTGACAGCAGTTTTTATATGTTCCTTTTTTATACAGAGGAAATGCTACACAGGCATGCTCTGCTGTCCATTAAGGATGTGTTTCTGGAAAGTCTTATCACTAAAAACATTATCTCGTTGCTTCAGTCTTCATCACCAAACTGACTTCATCAATCCCAGGTTGCTTGAGGAAGATCATGATGACACTGAAGATGGAACTGTTGAGGAAGAGGAGCACAAGTGCTCCCACTAAAAGACTGATACTGAGGACTCGGCCTCAGGGATGCAGCAGCTGGGATCTTTAAGGAGGGTGATCTGCTCCAGAAAGCTGGCATCTCTTCCAGGTGACAATTACTCCATCCACCATCGTATATACTGTCCCCTGAACATTTAAACTGTATGTATTTTAGTCTCTGCACACATCCCCACAGAAACAGTGATTTGCTTCCCAAACAATGTCCAGCATTTCACCTGGGTGGCTGCCAGCAGTTAGCAAAGCAGGATATTCAAGAATTAGTAGTGGAATGCCAAAACCAAGGGCAGGGTCATCAAGGGAACTGGTCCTCTCCTTGTGCAATCCAACACAACTCAGGGACTTGGTCATAGGAGTAATCTTTGCTCAGATTTGTCTAGGCCATCAGCACCAGGAACCTCCATTAGTTATGTACAGGTCTGCATGAGATATTTGGTTTTTTGTATCCTTAAATACAAGCAGGGCATCCGGAAACCATTATGCAAACTGACTTTCTCCTTCAGAAGAATGTATGGGATTCCCAGATATATCCCAGGAGTGAGATGCAGGTAAGGAAACAAAGCAAAAAAGGTACAGATACTGCAGTTCATGTTAAATATATACAACACTCAAATATTTCAGAACTCCCCAGCTGCTCTTGAATCAAAATAAATCCAGATCAAAAACAAAGTAGTATCAGAGAAAAGGCTGTTACTGGGTGCAGAAATTTTCTAGAATACAGGTTTAACTTTAGTTTATATGGCTCTTTATTAAACAAATTACACTCTGCTCTGCTTTGCAGCTACATTTGCTGCATTTGCTACATTTGGACTTTGCTGCTGTTCTGGATACTAATAATATCTTGCCACATTCCTCTATGTTCAATCATTTAATTCTCTTTAAACATCTAAAACAATCTGTGACAACTACTACTATTTGAAATTGGCAAAACAAAAAAACCCCACAGTAAATAACTAAAATAAACAACTGGCTACTATGAAAATTGGCACAAATTATTTTAAGTTGCAAGACTTAAAAACCTTCAGAAAGTCACTGTGCCTTGATCTATTAAAGATCCATTTAGAGTGAGCGGCAAAATTTTCTGCTCTGCCACAATGGCATTGGAGCACCTGTACACCTTGCTGCAGAGGTTTTAACCTGCAGGAAAACTTCTAACACTGCAGAATACCACAAAATCCACCAGCCAGCCAGGCAACAGGTCTGATGTGCCCTGTCTGTGTACCCATGGACACAGGAGACTCCTGAATGCCTCCATTCTACATCATCTCCACTGTTGGAGGCATTCAAGACTCAACCAAGCATGTCTCTAATAGGCAGATTGGTTTTAAGCAGGTGGTTGGAGTAGATGATACCCACAGAAGCCCTTTCCAATCTAAATTATTCCATAATCATCTGGTCCATTTAGCTCCCTCGCTGTTACCCAGTTGTGTTCACTGCTTTGGTTCCCACAGAGGAAAAGGGAACCATTTTCTGTGCTTAATCTATGTTGGTTGTTTCAATTTCCCAGTGAATTAATAATTTAGCAGAATTTTATCTTCCTCATTTTAGAGTTATGTGAAGAGGCCAAGTGGTAAAGTAAAACATTAAATTATTTACAAGTTGTACACACATGCAGGGAGATAAATGATGCATCATATATTTAACAGTTGTTAGAAAGTACAAAAACAATAGGCATGACAGCCGAAGTCCTTTGTCTAAGAAGAGAAAAGTAATCTTCAAGTTTGTGTTAACTTTTTTTAAGCATAAAAAAGGGCTAAAGCAAATGTATTTAAGGTAGATCCAAAGTTTGCAAAAACTTCAGAGCTACCATATTAAGAAGCTTCTGTCTGCAAATGAAGGAATGAGGCTCCATTGCTCTGCTGGCAAAATTCTTTACAAAAGGCAATTAAAACCCTGTTCCATGCTTTAGAAAGAAGGAAGTGAATAAATCACAAGTGTGCAGAACTGTCAAGTGTTGGCAGGTTATTAGGTTATCACAGACTGGGAGAATAAATTATAAATTAATTTGTAATGGGTGGACAGTGCTATGAAACAACAAACAGATCCTAAATCCTCGAGTCTCCAGTTACCAACCCGATTCAGTTTGCTTGAATGAAAGATTACATCTTGTTATTTTGGTGCTCAAGAAATAAAGAACTAGTATTAAACTGCTGAATTTTCATACAACTCCAAATAACCTTTAGACATGATGAAGACAAGGACAGCAAACAGAATTCCTCGTAATTCAACTTTTCTAAATGTATTTACTGCCTTATACATGCAGCTGAACAATTTCCTTCAAATAAAACTTAACCAGAAATAGGTTTGAAAAATGGAAATAGTTTTGAAATACCATGCTCTGAGTATTTTCTACAAAGGAATTGTAAAACAGAACAAAATAGTACTACACTTTTCCCCCCCGTAACTTCACATTCTTCTTGAAAACTGATTTAAAATATATTTCTTTCTTAATGTGCATATATTTAACACAAAGACCTTCTGTTAAAATTCATCTGGCTATCTGATCTCCCCCTTCTCCCGAATGCACACAGAGAGACATAGTCATTAAAGGATTGGCAGAACAAGATCTCCTTTCTTTTCTGAAGGGGGCCCTACCAACAAGGGACCTCCAAAAGTAGTCTTTATTGTTAGGTGCCGGGTGATGCAATCTTCTATGGCAGTGAAGATCCAGGATCTACTTCCTCCATGTCCTAACAAGCAGACACATCTCTTACCCACACTGCATGAGCATTCTTCCATCCTCTGTTTCTGACAAACTGTTCAGGCATGTCACTGACTTAAAGTTCAGCAGGAACCCCTTTGAGCACCTACAAGTAGCTCCACCACAGCCAGGTCATTTTCCATCCATGTTCAGCAGATACGCTCTGGTGTAATGACAGCAAGTGAGGGGGTTAAAGCACCTGCAGCTGTGGGGCTTGCCGTGGCTCCCCAGAAACACTCAGCCCGGTCTAGAGCTCACTCCTTTCCCTGATGCAAGCTCCTGCCTCCTCTCACTGGTAGCAAAACCATCAGGTCTGGGAAGTAGGATCCCCTGCAGAGACCACGGGGCTGTTGGCACAGGGTAGACACCAGTCCACAGCTTGGGGAAGGCTGGGCAGAAAATGGGAAAGAAGGCTGGACAGAGTCAGCTTCTAGTGAAAGGAGACACTACAAGGAGGCCTGTGCAAAGAAATGAACTTGGTACTGGGGAGAGACAGCTGAGGAATGAAAAAGAGTGAGGGCAGAGGAGACAGGCACTGGGAGGGGAATGGAGGTGTGGTGTGAGGCTGGGGGCAGCAGATGGACCTCAGGCGGTCAGGAGGAGACGTGAGGAAGGACCCAGCTAGGAACAGCAGTAGGGGAGCAGAGGCCAGGATGAGCGTTAACCTCTCAGGACTCTGAGGGGAGGAGAAAGCACCTTTACCATGCAAAGGAAGCTGTTTCTGGCTTTGCCAGAATGCCCCTGTGCTTCCTGCTCAGTGCTGGGGGCTGATCCTTCTCCTGGAGCAGCTGCTTTGCTGTAGCATCTCAAGAAAACAGGCGAGGAAGACTTGGGATCATCCTGTTCATATTGCATCAATACAGAAATGCTCCCTAGCATGCAGGCAGGGATAGAAGGGCAGAGACAGGAGTGTACATGTGCAAACAAGACATCATAATAAGAAATAACATAATTACAGTTTATTTTGACAAGTTTTGATGGCTCATGGGGTGCAATTTTTAATAAAGTATAAAACACAATGCCTTGGGTGAGAGACCTACTCTTTCGTGATCTCAGAGATCACCAGACAGAGCAAAAAAGGCCTCAAAGGAGCAAACACTGGGCAGACATATAAACCTAGATGTACTTTGTTTCCTTTTCAGAATAAATCTCATGCCTGAATTCCATGACTTAAGGCATTTTCCAACTGAAAGAAAAAATTAAGAACTTGAATATATTCTCATCAAACTGCAACACAAGAATTGATAGCAGACACAAAGTATAAAAATATGTACCTCTCATATTAACTTTGCAAGTATTATAAATTAATAAAAGTTAATAACCACTAAATGACAAAAATGTTCTCAGTTAACATTTAAGATTAATAATTTAAGACTGAAAAATAAGTTTATTATGAATATAGACTTTTAAATGAAAAGACAAGCATCTAACGTTTCATATCAAGACTAGAAAAACAGCAAATAGTTGCCACAACATTGTTTTTTTTCTTGGACAGAACAGGAAAAATGGCAAATGTTAACAATATTTGTAGCTCTCAACAGATGCATTGGAAAACATAAATAAAATTCTCATTTAAAAAAAGTACTTCTAGCTCTTCTCATTGCAGCTGATTGCTTACACATATTTGAAAGTTGTCACTAATATAATGTACACTTTGTCTCTAGTTTAAGCAAACTTTTTTCTCTGATCTTGGACTCAGCTAAGGCAAATCTGTAAATTGATAAACTGAACCACAGAAAGAAAGAAAAATGAAAGTCACAACGAAATGTCACTTTTTAAACTCAATGTGCACAGTCAGCTTTCAGCTTTGTGCCTTCCCAGATCACCATGCCATGACATTTGTTTCTTGAGACATAGTGCAAGATGAAAATGCAATGGGAAACAGAGTCTAAGTCACTGGTTGCACCTCTATCCTATTTACTCACAAGGTGAGTTAAAAATGTGGCACTTGAAGAAATTCTGGTATTGGTTTATACATACTAGAATCCGGATTTCCCTGTAATTTCTAACTATATAGTTTTGATCTTCAAAGTAAAATATTGCATAACACATCATGTATTTGTTTAAGAGGTGTGAAAAAATTAAGAGTTTGGCTAAGTGGTACCATAAAAATGCAGCTATTTCTACCTTTCACAGCAATCAAATAAAATCTTGTGTGAAAACAAACTGTGTTCAGATAGCACACCTTGAAATACAGCAGTCCTTAGTTACAGGCAGGGGAGAGAATGAACAGAAATGTCACATGTTTCTATTTCATGCAACATGGAACACTAGGAGCCTGATACTACAGCTACTGAAATGAACTCCAGGATAACTGGTGAGCTCAAAATTCAATTAAATCTTGACAGAAGCATGAATCAAGAAGTGAAAAGGCTCAGTTGAGAAACTGGGCTTAAATGGGCAGATCACTGCAGAAATCAAGTACCCACAGTATGGTAACAGAGGTCAAGCAGCTTCTCTCTGCTTTGCCAGTCAGCAAACCAAGAGCCATAACATCCAACACACATTCAGAAAAGCAAGACAGTAAACTTCTAAAGAGATGACTGTACTTGATTCAGTTATCCAGGAAACACAAATTATGGGAGATGGTCACAGGAGTTTTACCATTTCTCCTCTTAACTAACTGCAGACCACTAGTGAAGGAACAGTCATACCCCACCATGTTGTTCCAGTGCCACGGCCATGTGTTCTCACTCTTGCC
This sequence comes from Cettia cetti, assembly GCA_013401135.1. NCBI lineage: Eukaryota > Metazoa > Chordata > Aves > Passeriformes > Sylviidae > Cettia > Cettia cetti. The sequence goes on along the minus strand of VZUI01043657.1, from coordinate 44,207 downwards.
CTGGCATCACCTCAAATGACCTCAGGATGGGTCAGGGCAGGCTACAGCTATGACAGTGAGCATGATTCTCTCCCCTCAAAAAAAAAAAAAAAAAAAAAAAAAAAAAAAAAAAAAAAAAAAAAAAAAAAAAAAAAGACAAATATCTGTTTAATGAACCACCAGTTTAATGGTTCAAACCACTGCAAGGTACCCAAGGGACCCATATCTCACCTGATACAAGTGAAACCATGGGAAGCCAAAGGCAAGGGAGAGAAAAAAGTGGATGTGCTTGGAAAAGGGGTTTGGGACCAATCGATTTGAAAAAGCTTCAAAAATCAAAAACTTTAATAAAATAGTTGCTGTTGGGTTTTTTGTTGGTTTGGGGTTTTTAAAATGATCTTATTTGTTAGGTAGCAGCAACATGGTTTATTAATAGCAGTCAAACTGCTGCTTGACATTAGAAACTTTTGTTTGTGGAAACTGCAGTTCCGTTGACTGTACATTTACCAGCTGCCACAACCTAATCATCTCACCAAGTGTTGACTCTACACCACACAAACCCACAACTCTGCATCAAGTATGGTGAAATGCGATATTTTACATCATTTTTCAAATAACTTTTCAAAAACTAGGGGGGAAAAGTGACAAAGATGGAAAATAAAACATCAGAGCAAAAATGCTATTTCATGTCTTAACTGTTCATAGCATAACTTTGGTTGCTTGCTGACAGAAGCAGCTGAGGTGAAGAACAAGCCCAGGTAGCAGCCCCGGATATCCAGGTTTACAGAGTCATGGCTGGCCAGACACCTCCCCCGGACAGGACGGGTGTTGCTGTTTCCCGAGCTCCCACCCCTGCCGTGCCCTGACTTTATCAGGGGAGGAGATGCACAGTGCCAAGCTCTGCCTCGCCCTGCTCCCTCCCATCCCACCTCACCTCTAGGAAAGGAAACCCAGGTGAGTGAGCTGGAGCAGGAGCCACAGCCAGACTCTCACCTCTGCAAGCAGAGGGCCAGACCTGCCAAGAGATACCACGGGGCACACCCCCCTTATTCTCCCAAACAAGAAAAACCGCTTGAAGCCCACTGGCACTACTGTGCAGTGATGCGCCTGACCTTATTTCTGCTGGGAATGTTCCTCCTTCCCTCCCTCATCAATTCCACCACGCTTGTCTGATGTTTCCTTTTCTGCTGTGTCAAATACAGATAACAAGTTACTCCAGGCAGGGATCTGTCGAGAGCAGTATAGCTCATCAGCAAAGGGTTTGGCAGGCTGTACAAAAAATGGAGCAGAGCAAATGACCAGCCTTTAAAACAAACACAATTTCATTTATTTATAGCTTAATAGCTTACTAATTCATTACTTAATGTGTTATTAGCAATAGATTTTAAAAATCAGGCTTTAACCCTCAAAATTCCTTTCTAAATGCATAAATAGTTAAACTAAGTTCTTCCCTCTGCAATTTCCAATGCACTGATAATTTTCAAAGTCTGAGGTCTCCAGCATTAATGATGCCAAAAAATCAAACCTGACACTTCTAATAACTTTTTCCTGAGTGCTTTTCAACTCCAGTAAATTGTAGCCAGAGCAGCTGCTTGTGAAGCACTCTGATCTCAATGGGATGAAGGGGCCCTGGCGGACAGGGTGGCCCTTGCAGTCCCAGCCAGGCTGTAGGGCAGGGTCTGTAGGGAAACAAGATCTGCAAACCCCCAGCAGAGGACCCAGTGTGGTCCTGCTCCCCGCACAGGAGAGCAGCATGCAGGTGGCAAGACTTGTGAGACCCCCAAGGAGCCCAATGAGCAAAAATACCCCCCTGAAAGGCTAACTCACAGCTGATCTGTTGCCAGGAGCAGGAAGCAGAAAAAAGGGTTAGGAAGGAGAGGAAACTGGATGTACAAGTCTTGCTTTCCTTTTCTTCCACGAGTATCCTTGAAGCTGAATACTATAAACTACATTTGTTGCTATTTAATGATACAGGTCTAGCTCTCTGAACCAGCCATCCACCACATGTCCCACATGTCAGGGAAACTTGCAGACTAGACGTCAAACCAGCAAGACTGCTGGTCCAGGGTGGTGGTGACACTGAGTGAGTGGGAAGGTTCCTCTGTCCTGTCGCACTGCCTGCTCCTGCTTTCCTTCTTAGGCAGGGTGCACGCCGAAGAGCCACCAGCCATGCTGCAGCTCAGGGAATGTCCACGTGCAGAAAGTCAGGAGCTACTTGATGGGAAAGGATGGGAGAGGAACTCCTGAGGGAATGTGGGGGAACAGGAGGGGCTTCTCCACAATCCAAGTGCCAAACAGTAACACCCACGTCCCTTCCTGCCTCGGCAGTTGCACATCAGGACTGTCTCAAATACCTCTATTTCCCTTCAAACTACTCTCGGATCTCTCTAAACTCTCATCCTCCTTTGGGGATAAAATTTAAATCCCGCCTCTTCCCACCAGCTCCAGTAGGAGTTCCCTGCAGTATCATATGAATGTCAGGGAGAGTCTCTACTGAATTCAGCCCTAGACCATTATCCTAAAAGAATCATTGTGGGGTGTTTAAAAAGAGTATAAAATAAAGCCTGGAGTAATTGTTCTGTTTCCATGTTTTAAAAGGCATGTGGTAGGATGCTGCAAAGTTTCTTCCTGATTTTCTCTGAGGGTGAATGGGAACTGTTAGTACTACTTTAACTTGGATAATTGCTAAGCACACCTTGCAAAATTAGCAACACAGTATTTAATGTGTACCTTTACTCTCCTTATGCAAAATTATGGCAGCTCTCTGTGGCACCCAGACCTTTTAAATTCCATTAGATCTTCAAAAATGTAAACAATTGCTTTGAAAAACACCTCCCACTGCCACACTGAAATAATTCACCTTCTGTCTTCATACAACAACAGAGAGAAGCTGTTTCTATAAATACCCCTCTTTCGCTCCAGGCTTTGTGATCTCAAAGAAATTCAGGTATACAATTTTCATAGGGATTGACTTTGAAACAACGATGGCATTGAAGTCAGACGCGGATTTCAACATCCTTGAAAGGCAAGGAAAGCATGAGCTGGGAGTAAGAAACACTGAAGAGACTCAACAGAAGGAAATTAGGAAAGTATGGAATTAGAAAGCTAAGAATGCTATGTTTGGTTTGTACTCTTTTCTTACCTTTTCCTCACAAGTGATTTATCTGATGTGGAAAGGTCTTTTTTTAAATTTTTTTTCCTGTCAGCTGTTGGTAGCATTTTGAATTTGATGACTTTCTTTTGATCCCTCCAGTGCACTCAGATGCTCTTTGTCTCTCTTCAAGTCTCTGGTATCAAAACTCCAACGTACATCCCACAAGTCACTTGCAGCCTCACAGCAGCTGTTGCACAGAACCCAGAAACAGAATTTTGGACTATGGCTGTCCTCAACAAAACCACCTGTGCAAGAATCACAGCAAATGTCTGGGTCCTGAGCAGACTGGAGCTATCTCATAATTAGAGCCTGGCATCTACTCAAGCATGAATTAAGTAATGATGATGAATTTTCATCACTCTTGTGACTCTGTGAATGTAGGCCATATTCCATCATAACTATTGAACATAAAGCTAAGCTTGTTTTTCAGACAGTGTATTATGGGGACCCAGCTTCATGTTTACTAAATGCCCACCTATGAGCAAAACATCCGCAGAATCTTTTTTTATGACCTTGTAGAAACAGCTTTTGGTTCTCATCCAAGCTGCATTAACAAACATACCTGTTTTGCTTCCTTAGCCCATCTTTCCCCTTCTCCCATTGTCAACAGTTCTCAAAGTAAGTTGGAAAAGTTCCTTCCCCAAACACAAACATGCTTTTTTTATCTACTTTGTTTCACTGTATGTTTGGGTGGGAGCTTTAATTTTGTTTTTAAGTATTATAAAGAATAGAGTATTTTGTATAAATGCACTCTGCCATTACAAATATGCTGAAAGGCTGAGTACAGTGTCGCCAAAAACTGAAATGCTAAGTAAGAAAGCATCAAGCTTCCTTTTATAAATCTATTTAGTAATAACAACCAAGTTCTGGACTCAGCTGGAAACTGAAAACAAAAGCCAGCAGAAGAATTGTGCCCTGTTTGGAGAGAGGAATTCATGTATGTATCAACAAGAGGATACAAGATGGGTAAATTTTGTCCTCCCTCCCACACCCAAGAAACCTGCCAGAGAGTTCAGGCACTTCTCAGAGGCAAACAGGGAATCAGAAAAACCCACTCAGCTTTCACCTCACCACATGAATTGCCAAATGAGTCTCTTCACTGCAGTAAGTCTGAAAATTGCAAATGTTAAGATAATGGAAATAAAGAATAACCAATTCCATTACAAATATTCCACAGCAACAGGATACAGAGCCATAAGGAACATTTCAGTTTGGCAGGGCCTTTCCACAGCAGTTGCTTCAGTGGGCATCATGCCTGCAGTAACATGCTCAAGGTAAACACGGAAAGGGGAAACAAATCAGCCACGCAACGTGCTGGTTCATTTGGTTCATGGGCCAAAAGCTGATACAAGACTGGTTTTGCAAAGCTCTTGTTCAAACACTGGCATGAGACATGAGGTAACCTCAAAGGAGCAGCGAAGTAACATAGGGTTACTTGGAGAGAAAACCAGCAGCCCAGGACAAAATAGTGACAAAGGAAATGGCTTTGTCCATCCCAGAAGCCTGACCCAGGAGTGTTTACAAAAAAGGCTGCAATTCATCATTTGATATTTTTAACAATGAAGGCTGTAGCCTGAAGAGTAATTTTTAAAATCAGCTATGTGTATTCTCATCACTTTCTACTTATATAAATTATAGGCAGGAATTGAAAGAAAAGGAAGATACATTTCTGGCTCAACAGGAATTGAGACTTTAAAAGAACTAGGACAGTCACTTCTCGGTGCAATTTTTCTGCCTGCCACATGAAATGCTAAAGGCAGAAAGACTTTTAGTAAAACTGTCACTTAGCAAATGCCTCAAGCACAGGAAGGGTGACAGCACTTACAGCCCTGAAGTAACAGCACAGGTGAAAAACAGGACCATACTTATTGCACAGCAGTGCAGTTCTCAACTTGCCAAATACCTGTTTGCCCAGATTATCAATTTCAAAAAGGGTGACTGCTGCCAAGCAGCATTACACACTGAAACCTTCAAAACCTAGCAGTACCATGCTGCACAGTGCTTTATCAGCTCACCACAATTTGAGTGCCGGATTCTACTAGAAAACTGCCTTTCTCTGTGTCCTCAAACGGCTTAAAGTGCCTAAGCCACCATCACACTGGCTCCTACCAAGCTCAAACACCATCAACCTTCACATGGAGGTAGAAGCATTTGGGGATGGCTGTTAACAAGGCTTCTCCATTTCAGCTTTCTCCCATACTGAAACTCACAGTCAGTTACACCTTTTGTGTGACCAAGTTTAACATTTCTCTATTGCATCAAAGGTTTCATTGTGTTCCACTCCCTGCTGCTCCAGGGAACCATGTGGGAAGCTCAACAGCCAGCTCCATGCCCCTGGATCACCACCACTCAAATAGTACTCCCCATCAGTCATCAAGAAATTTAAAGCATTATTATAAAAACTCAAAAGCCACAAAAAGAACAGCAGAGGCAGACTGAGGATATAACTAACATGTGAGACAGCTGGAAGTAAGGGGATTTATTGTCTAAAACTGCCTACTCTGAGCAGGAAGTCAACCTCCAAGATGATAATTTCATCTCCACCTGCACCCAGGACTGTATGCTTAGGCTGACTGTTCCACAAGGCATGAGGAGGCTGCACCCATGGTGCTGTCAAAGGCAATGCTATAGGCTGGACTTCCAGACAGTTTGCATCACCACAAAGCTGCATTCCTATGTGTGGCCAAGTAACTCATGCTTGAGCTATGTAGTTGTGGGGATAAGTAACTAGAGAAGGGTCAAAATAGCTAACACAGTACTGCAGGGTTAACTCAAAAGACCTACAAGTAATTAATCCATATAAAAGCATTCAAGATCCTGTTCTTTCTGTCCAAAATGAGAGCTGCTATTTAATGTGACAAGACAAAAGAAACAGTGGAACTAAGCCAGATATTGTAAAACAGTAGGCTCAAACTTCCAGCAGAAATGCAGTGTTTCACATACTGAAAACCTTAAGAAGCTGTTGGACCTGACACACAATCAACAAAATCTCAAATACCTGGCTTGATCTTCTTTATTAAATGAAAAAGTGAGTGACCCAAATGCCTCCTACTCCCAGGTTTTGGCCAAAACATTCAGCTTAGAGCAAACACCTTGAAGACAACACAGCCTGTGTTACATGCAGACACTCTGTCCCTGCTCTGCACTGTTCCTTTTCTGAAGAAGTTCCCTGTTATTTGATATGCACGAGGTAATCTTGCAGCTTGGCTCTCTGTGGCTGGAAGTGTGGCTGGCAGCTGTGCCAGGCACTCCTGCCAAGAAAATATTCTGGGACTCCATGGTAATAAAAAGGCATCAAAGAAAAAGGTTTTCTTCTTTCATGTCACTAAGTACTTAAATCCAGGCAGGGCTTTCCCAGCTCTGCAAGCTTTCATTATATATACCCAAAATCCATAAACTGAAGAGGAGACTGACAAATATGCACTCAACAATCCTCTGAAAAGCCATTCTAAATGTGCCATCATTTACTGTTTAATACCTATTTTTGGATATGAAGTCAGTGATAGGTGCTTTCTTGGGGTTGGGGGGAGGAGTTGCATGTAAAAAAAAAAAGGAAACCTTGTTGTGATGAAATGTTTTGGGACACAATCTTTAAGCAACAATAGGTTGGTTAAAAATAAAATGTAATCAACCTTAATGTTGATCAAAATATTTATCCTCAGATTCCCGAAGAGGCACTCAGCTCCTTTTAATAAGGACAATTCTGTTGCCATCTCTGAACATTAGTCCCACTAATTTCACTAGATTCAGCTGTTTCAGCAGTAAAATAAAGAGTTTGGTTTGGGCCAGAATATGCCGGGAAATGGATGCCATGCAGGTGCTCCCAGGATCCGTGACAGTGCATCCTCAGAGAAAATACGGGCAATCCACTCCTAACTGCTTATGTCTGTTCAACTGCAGCTCCCACCCTTACTTCTAAAATATTAAACCTCATGTAAGGAAGAGCATGCCTACTTTTTTTACTTTCAGCAGAAAAGATGAAACGAAGGGCAAGCAAGTTAAAACCAGGCAGAGGCATTCCCCACTACCACTAAAGGCCACCTGGGTGCAACGGATGTGCCAACAACCTGCAGATTTCAGAGCTCTCACATGGATCTCTCCAACTCTACCAGATACATAGAAAGCTGACAAAGTAGCCAAGTAGTAAATCAATGCCTTCATGCTCAGATCTGCCAGCTTGTCAAATTAACAGACACATACAGGGCACTCTGCCACATGGAGAAAGACTTCATGAGTTCCCAAAGTTGAAAGTCAAGCAAACCAAGGACAGAAGCTACAAGAGTGAAAAAGAGCAGGCAAGTTCACAAGAGTGCAGGAATAGGGAGGACACACAAAACAGGTACTTCCAGCTGCCCACAACTTTAAAATGTCCCTTCAGTATGCCTGAGGATGTTCCTGTTCGTTCTTGTAATAATCCAAGTCACCCCAGTGATTCTGGGTACTTGGAGATGGTGTGTGAGTCCCTTCCTCCCACATCTGTGCCTCATTTGGCAAGACAGGTGAGCCAGCCTTCAAAACTTCAAAAGCCTGCCTGTCAAGAAAGCCAGGGAAATGTAAAGTTTGGGCCCAAACTGTGAATAAGACTGAAAATGTGAACTACTGAAAAGTGACTGAGGCTAAAATGGCTATGGGATGCTACCTGTACTTAAAATACCAGCACTGCATACATATTTACGGAGAAACCACATGTTTTCCTTCTTCGGTTTGCAGATGTTTCTTCTTTCTACAGAGCATTAAAACTGCATTTGAGGAGAGGAAACAGATGGTAGCTGTAATAGTGGCGCTTTTCCAAGGTGGAAAGAAACCATTATAGTGGGGCTTCTACAAGCTTTAGGCTGAGAATGTCAGATTTGTATTGCCTGTTTGCATGAATTAGACAACACATCACTGCAAGGCTTCCAAATGATGCAAACGTGGGGTAGTGACTGACAGTGAGAGCTGGTGCCTTAACCCTGTTTCTGTGTCACTCAGAGCAAAGCCTAAGCTGCATCCCCCCACGGCAGTCAGGGATATGGACAATCCATGAGGTCCCAGGTCAGAACTGTTTATCATCTCAGGCTTCAAACTCTGAGCTACTGCTCCATGGGGAGGGCAAGTCCTGCTCATAAACAGAAATTTATGGAAGAGGGTTGAATTTAGCACAGCAACAGAACTGAAAAAGAAGAAGTAAAATAAAAACTACATTCAAATAAAGAGAAATTATGCCATTATGTATCAGAACAATAAACATGGGCAAAAATAGGACTTTGCTTTTTAGTATCAATAATAATTTCACAGGTTTTTTTCTGAAATAACCCCAAAATTTTAAAGGAAATGAAAAAAAAAAAAAAAAAAAAACAGAGATCTTCTTAAAATCATTTCTGCCTTTTACGGATTAGTATGAGAGCAGCAAAAGCAATTAGTCTGGTCATCCAAGTCCAGGTGGCCATTTAATAGAAGGAAAGTGGCTGGGAAGACTGAGGAGCACATCTGGGAAAAAATAAAAGGTGCCATGGGAACACCCTTTACAGTTGTTGGGAAAGTGTTGTGGAGCAGGTATCAGAGCTGGAATATGAAGCAGATAATATTAAACTAGGCAGCATGATTTTGGTAGCTAAGTCTGTCCAGAAGGAGAAGATAATGTATCTGTAAGGTGTTGGAGAATAAGGTGAAGGTGAGGAAGATGAGAAATAATCAATCAAAGCTGTCCAGATTTGTGAAATGTGGCAGAGGAAGGCACTCGAGGAACTCTGAGAAGATCACACCTTGTTAAGGGAGTAAGGAGAGGTCAGTAATGTACCATGGGGACTGGGAATGTGAGTAAATCAGAATTTGTTCAGAGCAGAGGGAGCAGGATCTCTAAGGCAAGTGCTGGTGTGGCAGTGAGGGATGAGTGGCCCAGAAAGGTTGTGTGAGTGCCAGACTGACACAGGGGACTTGCCAGCAGGAAAGCAGCCAGAGGCCCAAAGGCTGTTCTTGTAGAACAGTGCAAGATTACAGACACACCCAGACTTACCGTTCCTCACCTCAGGCACTGGGAGATGCTAGGTTGGGAGCTGAGCTACTCCTGGTTTCCTGGCCCCCAACCCAGTCATAGGAATGACCAGTGCACCTTAGAAGGTGGAAGGACTTTCCTTCCTAACGTGCCCCCTTCTCTCTGTTCACTGCACAAGGGTTTTAGAATTCCTCTTCCGACTCAAAAGCTGAAAGCTACCTGGGATAAATCTCAGCCTGCCTGCAGTATAATTCAGAGGGAAAAAAACCCCACAAGCTAAGGAAGAAGAAAAGTTTTTTGGGTTTTTTTCACCTAGATTCCTACAAAGGATAAAACCCCTTGATGCCTGAAGGTGGACAGCTGTACCAGGGGGAAGCCAGGGGAAGCTCTGCATTTCAACTATTCCTGAGCACGGAGCTATTGAAAAAGTCTGAACATGATCTTGGGCTGTTAAAGAAATCTTTGCTTACAAAAGGTTTCTGAATCAACAGAACTGCAGTGAAGCCAGACAGAGGATAATTAGACCCAAGGATAGTGTACAGCCCTAGAATGGGAGACAGTGACAGAGAAACTATCTGAGCAACCTGAAAGCAGCAAGGGAGGGAGGGGGGTGAAGGAAAAAAGAAACCCGAATCAGTCACCTATAAATACAACCACTGGCTGCATAAAAGCGCTGCCTTTGGCCTGAGAATACCTGCACAAGGATTACAACAGAGAGGAAGAAGGAGAAGGGGCAGGAGAGGGACCAGCTAAATCACAATAACATGGAATTGGCTATAAAGGCTGCCTTTTCTATCTTTTTTCTTTAAATATGCAAATTTAACAAGCTAAAAGCCAGCACATGGTCAGAGCTGCCAGGAAGTATGAAAACAGCATTTGGAGCTGCTGGTGGTGGCTTACATGAAGGTCACAGTGTACCTGCAGCTGCACAGCTGAGAGACAGGCAGTGTCACAGGCAAACCTCCCACTCTGGAGCCTCCCTCTCCTTCAGTTCAGGAAGAAAAGGCTCCCACATTCCCAACAAAATCCACCACACGTTTTTAAAATTTATCTTGCCACAAAAAAACTAGATCATTTTCATGGGAGTGGAAAAAGTAATGTACAAATTACTAACATAAACTGCAAGAGACTAAGTATGCACTAGCAAATACCAGACTGGCTTTCTTCTTAACATTCAGAAAACCAAACCATGAAATGAGAAAAAAAAATCCAGATATTTAATACAGACATGTTTTGAAAATAGGAAGATAATCAATAGGAAAAACAAGGAAGGAGAAAAAATAGTGTGTAGTGACCTTTATTTGTAATTTAATGCTTGTTCTTGTCGGATCAAATCTTGTTCCCCCCCAAAAAAACATAATTAAGAAAGTAAAATACCCTTTTTCCCTATTAAAGAAAACAGAGGCAGCTGATCTGTTCATTCCATATTTGTCACTTAATCTATGTGTTCATCAGACTACCAGCATCAGCCATCTTGCTAATTATCTCCTTCCACCACATGGAAATTGAAAAAGATGAAAAGGTCACCCTCAGGAAACAGAGGACTAGGAAAATGGGAAGATAAATTCCAAGTTTTTGATACTGCAATGTATAATACCTTATATTCTGTATTTTCAAAACATTGAAAATGCCTCCCATGACAAGAAGATGCAAGACTTCTGTAGTCTGGAAACCAAGAATAAAGGGCAAACCAAACAGTTTCAAAGGATGCAAAAACCACCTCTCTTGTCTTTCCAGGTAACTTTTATTCTGAAATACGTTCACATCTCTGCATGAGCAATAGCCAGGATAACACTCCTAGATCTAATCAAAGATCACCTCATTGTGCACTGCTTCTTAGTTCTAGTTTTGAACACACAAGCATTTACATTTTCAACAAATAAAACAATCTCATAATCTTTCTACAATGCTAAAACCATTTCAGCAGATCTGCTCTAATTTTTAATCCGTAGAGAAGTAAAGCTACGTTTACCATGATTAATTCATTCAATTCTTCATTCTCATGGAAGTGCAATTTAGATCCACCCAAAATCCTGGCTTGCAGTGCTTGCAGTTAGCTGAGCTTTTCACTGCTTCATATCAGACCCGTTTTGTCAGACAAATCTGTAATTCCCCCAACTTAGGTACAGCTGAATCAGATAAAAAAGGGAATCAAGAACCATTTAGAGTATGTGACTAGGCTAACAGCTACCAAAAACTACTCAAAACGATGTTCTAAAGCATGCTTCAGGAACAACTAAGCACTAAAAAATGTTAATTAGTCTTATTATCAACGAAAGTTTAACCTGCTGAGAAAAACTCGTAATGTTTTCTTTCCTATTAATGACAGCATGCATAAAGAAAGCCAGTCAGATTGCCAGGATTTTCTGTAAATCCTACAAAATCACTAACAGCATCCACACAACACATTATTTAAGACCAGCAGCTCCTCCTACCAGCGCACTGGGAAACCGCATTTAATCTTTGCATCAATTCTTCTAGGGCCATTTCTTCTATTTTCAGCCAGCATCTCATTCTCAGATAAAACAAAAAGAATCCACAGCAAACATGCCCCCACCCTGCTCAAGGATTCAAGGAGGCAGGGGGGAAAAAGCCCCAAACCAGCCCACTAGGGCAGTGCCTCGCAGCCCCGCATTTCGATCGCTCGGCGCGGCTCCCCTCGGCACAAAGGCAGGCGGGAGCCCACGGCCCCTGCCGGCAGAGCCTGGGCGAGGCGGGCGCTGCCGGCAGCCGGAGCCGGGATGTCAGCGGCAGCAGGACCGCTCCGAACTTCGGTCCCCCGTGCCGCCCGCGGGCTTGCCCGCAGCGGAGTCCTCACACGCCGGGACGGATGCGAAGCGCGGAGGAGGCGAGGCGAGGCGAGGCGCGGCCGGCGCTGGGAAGGGCTGCGCTGCATCCCGCGGGAGCAGCCGGAGCTCGCACAACGCCCCGGCCGCGCTCACGTGAACGCCGGGGCTCCTCCACCTTCCTGCAGGCTGCTGCCGGGGGGAGCGCTCGGAAGGAAAGGGCCTCCCCACTGACAACTGCCACGGAGATCCCGCTCTCACCGGCCCGCAGGATGCCCTCACGTTCCGTTTGGAATGGTCATTTTTGAAGGCTGAGGACTTCAAATTTAACGCTGTCGAATTTCCTTTAAACACAGCTGTCTTCTGGACTCCTTGGAGGAGTTTGCTTAAATGTTGTGCCACAGCAGTCCTGCAACTCTGTGAAATTTGTATTTCCGCAGCAACTGTATTCCCACTAGGCAAAAGAATTTTAGAGCCGGGCTCCACGGACCTCTCAAGGTGTATGGCAACAGAACTGCTGCAGAAGGCAGCCAGGAAAACCAGACCTCATAACCAGAAAACTTCCACTTAATACAGAGGGTACAGTGCCACTGGAAAACTTTCAGGGACACAGAAAAACCTACAAGACCAAAAGCAGTGCAATGCTCCTCTATACAACTGCTCCTCATAATTGATTTTCACTGCTTTTATACAGACTGTTTCACAAGCTTTTAACACTACTTTTTCCAAAGATCATCTTGATGCCTACTAAATCTTACTGTTGGCAGGTTTTTGCTGATGGTTATCGCTGTTGGACATGCAATAAAGAGCTTGACTCCAAGGTAGTAGAGAAATTCAGAAGGCCTTCTATTTACAAATCACCCAGCCTTTTTATAACACGCTGTGCTAAGAAAGCATATGATTAGTTTGTAAAATGAACACCTCTCTCCACTGGTTAAATAATAGAAGCAACACCTGGGAGAGGGTTGTTATGAGAAACTTAAAAATGTTATAGTTATTTACATGGATTTCTCCTTGAAGGAAATCTCTCAAGAATTCTTCTCATAAGAAGAAAATCAGCTACTGACAGGCTGAAAAACCTTACAAACTCAAAAATATGAAGCCCTCATTTGGTCAGCTGAATTCCCCCACTCTTTTAATCATCCTATTGTTTTACCCTAATTTTAAACCAAAATTAACAAGTTATCCATAGCAAAAAGAAAAAGGCATGTTTTTTGTTATGTTTAAAAGGACTGCGCTGTGTTATTTAAAATAAAGATTCTTTTCTACAGATTGCATGCAGCAGGTGAAAGCAGCCCTTCCGAGGGAAATAAGTGGACACCTGTAAGAAGCTGTTCATGACTCTCAACAATACCATTAGAGAGGACATGAGTAAGAGGACCCATCAAAATATCTAGGCTTCCTCTACCAATAAAAATATTTTATATTATTCATTTACTACATTAATTCACATTATTTCCATTCAAAGTATGACAGGCTCACAGCAGCTCCATGTATTAGACATGACTAGAGCCATATATATTTCCATTTCAGTATTGATAGAAATGACAAAATGAAATCTTCAGTCAAGCTTTTCCGTAACAAAGTATTACCACTGGAAAACATGATCTGTAGGAACTTTGTATGCAAAAAGTATTTTGTTTATGTGACTGCCATTTGAGACTGCATTTATGCAAAGGAAGAAGTGATGGGCAGCAAGACCACAATTACCAGACCAGCCTCTTGTCATTCTGGAGGTGACCCAGGAGGAGCAAATGCATGAGAAAAGATGTGCCAATCTGCAGGTGCACTTGGATAGCTGAGGCTCGTTATCAAACAAAAGTTGTGTGGCCAGACTGCATCCATAGACAGCCCAGGGAGAACTCCAGATGTCAGACAGTCAATGGGATTCGGCTGTATTTGTTATTGCAGCAAGTTAAAGGCTTAAGGCATTTTTGCATATGCAGAACAGCAAAGTTTACTTGTAAGATTACAGTTTCCTGTGCAGCAAGAAGTGCAGCAAATGTATTTGTTCATAAGCACCTACTGCAAGAGAAGATGATAGTTCAAGCCCAGATTTCTCTGAGTATCATGTCTCAATTCAATAGTAATTTCATGTTTTTCTTGGAGAATCAGTAGACTGTTTAGGCTTCCCATATATGAAAAGTCCATCTTTCCAGTTTCTCAGTGAAATAACAAATGAAAAGGAAAACAAAAATGTAGTGAAGAATTTTACCATATCAACCAGTCAACTTTCAGAATCACAAGCACGTAATAACTTACACTGGTGCAAAATGAACAGAGAACCCTAATATCTTAGCTAAACCTCAGTTGCACCAACAATGCCACTTTATATATACTTTCTACACCTTCAAACAAATTCCCAACATGCAAAGTATGAGCAGAGCATCCACATGAAAGGTTTAGTTAGCTGGGCTGAAAGTTAGTTTACCTAAAAGTGGATTATTTGTAATCACGTACTTGTTTAATCATGTTCATTCATGGAAATCAGGCAGCCTTGTCTTCCTAAGTAAGAAGCTTTAGAATAGCTTCTCTACTGAATGAAACAGTATTTGAAGACACTTAACCAAATGTGGGATTATGATCTCTGCTGGTCTGAAACAGGATCATCCATGGTTTCATGAACAACCTCGAGTCAGACTAAAGAAACAGACCTTAAACTAATTAAAATAACTCTTGACAGGAAGACCCAACTGAGCTTTCTTGCAACATGAAGCAATCCAGTATCTGACTGTGAGCTATGTAAGGAATCAAAACAGTCCAGAAAATACAACATGACTATATTTCAGGGAAGAGATACTTGCAGTTTTCACTCTCTTGAAGTTTTTGTTTGATCCCTACACCCCTTTGGATCATCATGACAACCACGTTATGGAATTAAACATGCCGTTTCAGTCCCACACGTCTCATGCCTAATTAAAATTTGATAGTAAAAGGACTGATCTCAGTTATACCACTGAGAGTCTGTAAATACAATAGGAAATGTTGCAATTTTTCAGATACAATATGATTATTTTAAATTATTTTATAAATTAAAAAATTAAGCTGCTTCTGGAATTATTATTTTTAACTTCTGCTTATATATTACCTTCAGCAAAGTATTTCACCAGTCCCAGGCAAGCCCCTGCTGCAACAGAGGAATTCATAAAGGAATTTAACAAGTACACAGCCTTTCAGTTCTCTCTTAAGATGTTTAAAACACATTAGAAACATTTTTTGTCAAACGGTCTGTACTCTTGTTTCTTTCAGCGAAACTGCAAGGATAATAAGAAAAGCACAAATGTATTACAGAATTTAATCAATCGATTTCCATGGCTGCATGGGTATAATATTTGACCTGATTTGTAATGACATTTTTCTAAACTTCTATCAGATTTGAAAGCCTCATTAACATTATTTTTTCCTTCAGTTCTCTACTTGGCTCTGGTTTTGGCTGTAGTCTCCAGCAAATCCTATTCAAACACAGCAACATCACACATCTTTTATTTCCAAACAGTTTCACCCAAATAGGATTAGATAGTTTCTCAAGAAAATGTGGCTACTTTGAAAATGTTTCAGAAGTAACACACAGCTATCCACTCATGTGGTGGGGGACAGACCAGTAACCATAAGTTGTTAACATGTAATCATGTAATGAGTTTTGCTTGAGCAAAAGATGCTTTGAACAATATACCTAAAGATTTCTCTGCTAACTATACGTTGATCTCTGTAACATCAGCCATCAGTGAGTTCCGAAATTTAATTATGTGCTGTGTGAAAAACTGTTTTTGTTTAAACTACCTTCCTGGAAGTTTTCTGTGTGCCCCAGTTTCTCTTTTGTGAAGCAGTGAGAAAAAAAACAAACCAGCACAAACAAAAAAACCACCAACCCCAAAAAAACCCTACAGGAAATAAACACTCTCTTTTCACATCCCCAAGCCATTCATGACTATACAGACCTCCACTGTAGGTGATATTATGTGTCCTCCAATTGCCTGTTTTCCAGACAGAAAATTTCCTACACTAGTTAGATCCTATTTATATAAAAGCAGCCCCATACCTCTGACGGCATTCACCGGCCTCCACGTACACTAAATCTGCTCTAACAAAGGGAACCAAACTGGACATGGTACTCCAGAAGCAGGCACAGCAGAGATTACCCAGTGACATAAGGATTTTGCTGTTCTCGGTTTCCCTCTCAGCAGTTTGTAATGTTTTGTTTGCCTTTCGGACCAGCACTGAATGCCAACCGAGCTGCTGCTGTTTTCAGGGAACTACCCACAGCCAGTCAAGGTCCCTCAGTGAGGGCAACAGCTTAGCTTATGGAATAGCATTTTCTTTTCTCATCTGTATTGCTTGTACAAACAATTAATTTCGCCTTCTCTAATGATCACTGACTTAGCATCACCAATTTATCTTCCAATGGTTTCCACTCAGCACTAAATTTTACTACTTCGAATAAATATTTTCACATATTTGCAAATTTTCTCTTTCCATACTTTTTTCCATTTCCAGTTCATTTAGGATTATGTTGAACAGCTGCAGGAACCCTTGCAGAAATCCCTGCTTTTTCTCCACCAATAACTCCCCCTCCACTCACAGGAAACTGACTACCTAAAGCAAGTTTCCATTTCTTATTATTCAGTCAATTAGGAATCCACAAGTGGGCTTCCAATTTAACCCTTAGGAGCTTAGTTCCTCTGCAGCCTAAGAGTGGCTGCAGCAGAAGAAAAACTATGTATTGACTATAATAAAATAGGACTACAAGAAAGGAAAACACAGATTTCCCTGCTGCTGCTTTGCACAGGCCCTGCTGCATCACTTGCGGCAGAGGATCAGGCAGAGCATATGGATGGCTGTGCCTGTGCAGCTGAATCCCCTGCCAAACATCCCATACAGCTTCCTAGTGATTCCACATGGTCAGCATCAGGCAGCCAAGCCCACAGGCTCATTTCTGGATGGCCCCACCCACCACAGAACTCCAGAGACTCTGAGCCCAGCACATCCACGCATCCATGGCACCACTGCTCTAAAGACACTGCAAACAGAGCCAGGGAGACTTACCTAAGCTGGGCTCCTGCAGAGAAGTAAGAGACCCATTGAACGTGGATTTTATAAATTTAGGTCCTCTCAGGTCCTACAAAAACTGCCACATACACCCACTGCACAAGGGTGATACTGATCCCCAGCCTCAAATAAAAGGGAAAGAAAAGGGAAACAGGACAGTTGATATGAAAGATCCAAACAGAAAATGCATTTTTAACATTTCAACCTCCTCTTGGCATGAATGCCTCCTTCATGAAGAAAAGGGATTTTTCCCTTTTATTTCCCTGAATGACTGAGTTCTCTTGGTAATCAGCCCAGTTAGGCTTTATTATGTAAAGCATCTGGATTTGAAACTGGGATTCATAAGCAGAGATGGCAGTATTCTGGTTTTGGCAGCACCTCACTCTTTCACAAGAAGAAAATTGTTCCTAGATTCACAATCTCAAGGAATACAGAGAACTTAGCAAATACATGGAGGAAGGAGGGAAAACAAAAAATCAAGGTTTTTCTTCTTAAAAACTTGACACTCAAAACACTCATACAAAGCCAGAGTATGGGCAAGGTTCACTCACATAGGAACACAGACTAAAGCAGCTTTCCAAAATTAATATGTTAATTTACCAAATCTCCATCAAGTCCTCAGTGTCTCCTCAACCTCAATAAATTTTTCTTTGACAAAGTACATGCCATACAGAAGAGGTCCTAGCAGCTGCTCTCCAGGTTGTCATCTGGGATGTGTGATAACCCCACACAAGGACTAGGCTGAGGTGACACCCAGATCAAGCTCTCAGCAGTAAGGGAAAAGCTTCACCCTTTTCCATTATTGCTCAAGCCCATGGCTGAAAAGTAGTAAAAGACAGATGAAATGCAACATACTCATCTCTATTTGATTGCCTCTTCTCCAGTTTAGCCCAATCTTGCTAGAATCCAGCACCTTGTACTTTCAGTCTGCCCCAAACAGATGCTTCCTCCCCCAGCAACTGAAATCTAGCCTCTCCTTAAAAAAAAAACCCACCAAAAAACCCAAAACAAAAGCAAAAACAAACACATCAATTAGTTCTTAAAGCTTAGTTACTAACTTTCCCTATTTTGTTTCTTTCATAACCTGTGTCTCAGCTTCACACTACAGCAGTATTCCTCATACTGCTGTGAAGTTTTGTAGTAATGCTCTTCAGCCTGAATTAACTTTAAATGATTGACCAGATCACAGGTTTTAATACTTCCTAGCACGACAGGAAGGGCCTTCTTTTTCCCCAGCCTCCCTTGCTTGGATGAAATGTTATCTGAATCTCTTCTGCTTGTCTGCTGTGTTTCTTAAGAGTACCAAGTTTCTTTGTAAGTGCTTCATTCAGATTTCTTCTTTGTCCTTTTTCTGCCACATGGGATTAAGTAATCACTGCACAGCCAACAGCCTTGAAAGAGTTTATTTAATTTAACACCTCCAGTTTCCCCTGCTCCAGCTGAAGGGTGTTCCAGTCTTTTATTCTTCTTTAGTCTGAAGAGCTAAGCTATCCAGATGTGCCCACAGCTGCACTTCTCTAAAAGCAGGCATGGCAATAAATGAATGAATGTTGCCTTTTGCCAATGCGGTGCCAAGTAAGACCCTTCCTTTCTAAGTTTACTGGATATCTTTAGAGATGAAGGAAGTACTTTGTGTAGAAGTTAGGAAGACTGAGAACAGGAAGCATAAAGGTGAGCAGGGAATGAATTTGCTGCAAAAAGGAGTAATATGGAAGGAAATGAATCATCATTGTTATTTCCTTCATTGGGGCACTTCCATATATATGCATAGTTAAAGGAAAGGACTCACAAGGGAAACTACTCCAACCCTGAAATAAATGAAACCACAGTACTTTAAATGTAGAAAAATAAAATCGTGGATGCCAGGGAGCCCTGGTTTCAGAAGATCGGCTACTGGTACCATGATAATTAAATAGATGGTAGAGCATAGATGCAGAGATGCCACAGTCTTATTGTTCCACAGACTTAGTATTATGTATGCAAATGCTGAAATTAAATGGATCCAGAAAACACACCCCTTTTGTATTCTGTTTTTAGGGTGATTTTCTTTTCAAAGGAAATGCTGTATGAGTGGTCATAAAATTAATTTCTTCCCTCCAAAAGTCTGTCCAACAGTTTTTAGAGCTCAAACCTAAAAAGTATTAGGCTTTAAATCAAATGACGTGTGTGTGTTCAGATTTTGAGTATTGAAAGTCTATATTTTATGACATGCCCTACTTTGAAAAATCCCTATTTCAAAAGAATGAGCTGCACACATAAAAGTTCAGCAGGTCTACCATTCAAGTCAAGATTGATTTAAAACACTCAGAAGATTTCTCTCTAACAAAAAGTGATATTTAACTGCCACATATAATTGTTAATTTTACATACAATCAACGATATAAAAAGTACTCAGAGTAAAAAGGCAGGGTTTTTCCAGGACTATTCAATTTGATTACACAGAATAAAACTGAAGTGCTTACCCTTGAGGAACAGGCTGACAAATTTTAACACAGATAAAGGGCTCAGTAAAAGGATGTCAACTTTCATTTGGAACTTTTTTTAAATCACAGAACCATTAGGTTGGAAAAAACCTTTAAGATCACTGAGTCCGACCATTAATGCAGCACTGCCAAGTCCACCTCTAAACTGTGTCCCTAAGTGCCACATCTACACAGATTTTAAATACCTCCCAGGGATGGAATGGGATGCATCTTAAAATTTAACTGCCCTTTTCCACTTGTACATTTTAAAAGGTGGCATTCAGTGGAGCTTTAGGGTGACAGAAGGCTTTTCCCTTATTATAAAAGGAAGTAGTGCAATGCTCAGGTAAAGGATTCAGTTTGTGGCTGGTCTGGCTGAGCTGCCACCTCTGGCAAATGTGCTGCCCCAAGGCTGCTTACCATCCCAGACTGGGTGCTGGCCTCCCTCCTGGAACACACCTCAAGCACTCTTAAAGGATTTTCTTTCTCTTCATGCAAAACAGGAAAATTTAAATAGGAAAGTAATTTTTCTATTACTCACCTAAAAATCTATTTCTATTAATCATCTAGAAATAGGATAGTAATTTCACCTGCAGCCAAAGAGGCAACACCCCAAACAAGATCTCAGTCTTGCTGCAGAACACACTTGTCATAGGTCCTGCAATGGTGCTGTTGTGCCCAACAGAGCTTGAAAACTTCTCTCTGTTTCCTTACCAGACCTATTGCCCCTATCTATTTTAATGCAAACAATCCTCAGTAAGTAAAGTAGGATTATTTTCTTATTTTTGTTGGTGGATGCTTAATACAGCAGGTACCATCAAAAGTGGCAGAAGATTCCACTTGGGGAAAAAAAAAATGCCTCTAAAAAAGTGTTTTCCAAACAATTACAACTTTTTCACTTCTTGACAAGCAAAAATTACTATATCCAATTTACAATGAACTGTTGTTGTTTTTGGTTTGGTTTTTTTTTTTTTTTGATTAAGATATGAAATAGTATTTTCAGATCCCCTTTATTTTCCATTTAATATTTTTCATGGAATATTGTACTTCTCAAACAAGCTAAATTTAACTGATCTTTCCTGGGACACGGTCTGCACAAACCCCTCAGTAGATGAGGGAAAATGCTCTTCAGTTTATAGTTACTCTGCTGCATTATAGTAAAACTGTCAAAATGAAAAACATCATCTTGATTTCTTTATCTTGTAAGCCATATCCAAACCACCATTTCATGCTTTCTTGAAACAGAAAGACTGAATTTTTGCTTCAATAGGCTTATGGAAGTACCACTGTTAGTTTTCTTGAATGACCACAGTCCTAAACTCTTACTGCTTTGGAAAGAAAATATAAACAAGAATGTATACATTTCCTTGTTTCTTTGATTACCTATCACTGTTGCTTTTTCTTATTTTCCCTCTTGGACTCTTTAGAATTATTTCAAATCCAAAATAAGGATTCTCTTGTCAGTGAGAAACAATACATTGCTGGGAGTTTTTCACTTACTTAAAATCCAGTAAAATTAAGTGCTTTTTGATTAAAAAAAGGAGATTTTTATGGACTTCATTTTCAAATAATTTAACCTTTAAAATTACTAGATACTTTAAAAAATATCACAACCACAATCAAGAGTTGGCCCATAAATCCACAAAGATTATCACAGAGGGACATGCTCACAGAAAGATGCATCCCCAGAGTAGAGTACACCATTTCCTATTCCAGCTCAGGAGACATTTGTTTCTAACCCTACCCAGGTGCTTTCAGGTCAGCTGCAGAAAGTTACTGGTAATTAATCTCCAGGATTCACCAAGAAGTGCAAAGTATCTTCAACGATGTTATTTTCAACCGTTGCTTTGTAATCCTGCTGCTCTTGCACTGTTATCTGTTTTATTGAGTCATGTCATGTTTTATAAGATCTAAAAATTTGAAGAGAGACTTCCACAAAATTTCAGGTTTTGTATTCTTGCTGTTTCTCAAACGCTAAAGTTTGTTTCTGCAAAATTTTGCTCTCAGCGTTCTTCTCTTTGCAAGATCAGTTTCAACAGGCTGTAAATTACTCCTTCAGCTGCCAGCTCCCTCCCAGAGCCTCAAAACATCAGTGCCATGGCAAAGTCGGAATCCCTGAAGAACACCTGGATCCTCTTTGCCATTCCCACTTGTGTACCCAAGAGGAAGAACATTTTCAGGGTTGAATACTATCAGTGCATCAGCAGAGCACAGACAAGCAGCAGGGAGAACAGGGAGGTGTGCATTATGAAATACGATTTAAAAGCAGAATTCCAAAAAGCAGCAAAAAGAAGAGGCTTAAGGATACCAGATACCATGGAAGGCCCAACTTGAAAACTTAGCTATAACAAGACCAAGAGACATGAAAGGAAGAGTCTCTTCAGCCCCTAGAGTTTGATCTGCATCAGCACCCCCCTCAGACCCCTTTACTTCCTTCAAGAACTCAACCAACCCTTTGGAATAAAATAAGACAAGCATTAAGGAAATAGTCACTTTTGCATCAGTAGTTCTTAGCATGGTCTGATCTGTCACTGCTAGCATCCCCTGTTACAGAAGCAAAAACCATTAAGTAACTTTGTCTGGAAGGCTCTATTTTTTAAAACCAAAGAAATGCATAACCATAAACAACCTAACTAACAACTAATGTTTGAAATTATGTCATCAAATACAGAAATCAGAGATTCTTTAAGTATCCAAAAGCTTTTCATAGTTATATGTTCAAACTGTTATTCTACTTCATCTTTCTAAGCATCAGATTTCTCTTTGTTGTCGCATGTATGTGCAAATGGGATATTTGTAATTACCAGTGGTGCACTGGGTTGCAAGCAAAGAGCTCTCAAAAGCAGGGTAGTTTCAGATGGTTTAGCTTTTATTCCCTCACAGAATGAGGCAGCATGCTGTTCAAGAAACTAAACTGTTTGCTCTACAATAGAAAAAAAGTTTTTGTTGCCTACACTTTTCAAAGCGTAAAGGCAACAAGAAAGGGATAGGATGGGACTCGGAAAACACAACTCGAATAACTGCATTCTACAAACAGCTCTTTCACTCTCTTTTTGACCCTTTTCTTTGACATTTGCAAGGGAGTATTTAAGGCCAAAGACTAGTTTCTCATGTAAAAGACAGTATCTGCCTGCTCTCCCCACCTCCTCAATCCCCCAACAGTTTGAACACAAATGCCTCAGTTTGTACACACAGAGCTCATGGACCCTTCTAAAGCAATACTAATAACTTAGAGCACACAAAGCAAATAGTAATAAAAAAAAGTCCATGAAAACTTCAAGTCTTTTCTAGAGAGAGCTCTTCAAAAAGATGTACCTCATTAATGACATTCAGTATTATCTGTGGGGGAAACACAGTAAGATCTCTGATTCAAAGGTTGCTTAATACTCATGAATAAGACCCCAAATGCAAAGAGTCTAGTAACAAACCTCATACATATTTTCATGTGAACAGCTGCCTCCTTTTAGAAAGAGAAGGACTTTATGAAACATTTTAAAGCCTATTTTTGAAAGCAATCCCACCATGGAGTCACTGCCAGATGGCTATAATACTTGACAAGATACAGACAACGTTTGGTCAACATGTATTGTGGTTTTTCATACTGCCTAGTCTTCTCAGTACTGTACATTATTTTCCCAATAAATATGGGAAACCCCTTTACAAACAGAAAGGCAGTCACAAATATGACTTCCACTTTCTGTACCTGTCATCCAGGTACACACAATTAAGTTATGTTAAACATATTTGCTGAAAAACAATCCAACTCTTTAACAATACTTTCTTAACAGAGTTTCTCTTTCTTAAAATACAACAATACAGGTTTTAAATTAATTCTTTCTGATATAATAACACAACCAGACTGTTACATTGAATTTTTTTGGCTCAAACAGTTGAAGCTGATCATAAGCATCACTAAAATCTTCTAACACAATATATGAAATCATATTCCTTTCAGTCAGAGCAAAAATCCTCATCTGTGAGAACATATACATGTATCCCATATTGAATTACTTAGACAAATAAAACCAATGTCCTGCCAAAATTCTATTATATGGCATATGTACTAGCAATTCCTTTCAGCAGCTCTCTGATCTCCAACTCCAAAAAGCAGTTAAGACTCAACAATATGCAAACAATAGCACTGAGCTTTAAAAGGCAAGATTTTAAAAGTAAGTGTTCAGAAAACAAGATGCTGTAAGGAAATATTTACACACACATACAGAGGCTGTGTTTAGACTTGTAAATACCAACCTTTTTTGTAGTTTTGTCCAAAATCCAAAACGTGTTGCACATGTCCTTTAATCAGGTATTTTATGCAAGAGCAGCATAAATGACACGGCATTTGAGAAATTCATGTATCAAAAGGTCCAAGTGTGCATGTTAAACTCTCCTCAAATGCAGTACAATTGACAGGCTTAGTGCAGTGCATTTAGATTTTGCAGTGAACTTGTTACCAAGGAAACCAGCAGCTGCAGGTGTTTTCCCATACACCAGGGAATGAAAATTCAGCAGTGAGCTTGTCTATTCAGTATTCTATTCACACTTTTTTTTCTCTTAATAACAAACTGTTTCTCAAACTCTGTTAGAAGACCAGACTGCATTAAAAAAAATTTAAAACCTTCCCCTACACATGACCTTACTGCACAGTAAACATCACCTTTCAAGTGTTTCTACTTTATTCTCCTCCAGTCTCCTCTCCAAAAGTGCCCTGCCTCCCTCGCTTTGTCTCTTTCAATAGAAGTGTGCAAAACCCACCCCCTGCAATAGGTTTTCAGCCCAAAAAGTGCTTGAACAACTTGGAAAGGCTTCAGCTTCCAAGAAATAATGCTGACTTGGGAGAGGCTACAGGAATGCCTATGCTGATCATAGGCATTGCTTTGCAAAACTGTACCATGCTAGAGATAACACCATGACTGGTGTGATTCATACTTCTTAGGATGAGGATAAAAATACAAATACTTAGTAAAATCGCAATGGAGATGCAAGGGAAAAAAAAAATCCACTTCCAATGCAGTTCTTCCACAGGACATTAAACCAGTAACTCACACAATGTTTACTTCTCATTTATGCTACGCATTGGAAGGCCAATATAAATAAATTAAAATACAGGCACAGAATTTTTTGGTTTTTTAAGCAGCCTCTTTTTTCTGAATAATATACTGGAATATTTACAGATCTTTCAAGCTCCTAAAGCATTTTTCTACTTGTCCTCTTTCAGAGTTACTGAATCAACAGCAACATCTACTGGGCACAGAAGGGCAAGATTCAATTTCTTCCAAGAGATTAAAGGAGCAGCAACAGGAGCATGTAATACAGTATCTATTTCTGGATACTTTGGCATCACTTTGGCAGTCACTGTGAAAACAGAAATGAACAAAACTTTTAAATATGCATTTGCCTTCTCTTCATCTCTGCAGAAGGAAAATAAACCCAACAGAAAGATGGACAGAAGGACAGCACTGATTGCCTTTGGAGGTGACATATTACATAATGACATACATATGACAAATAACATGTTACAGTTAGGAATATTAGATACACTGGGCTAACAGAACCAATTTACAAGAATTCTGCCAGTGAAAGTATTCAAATATTCTTCAAGTACATGCAGTGGAGAGTTTTATTATTAATCTTTTTGCTCTTTAAATCTGTTTTTCCTCTTTAACAATTACACAGATTTGCAAAATAAATAAAGCACACCTCACCAAACTGAGACCAACCAAACAGCAATGACTAAAAACCAGCCAGATCAGACCAAGAAGAAGTTCAAAACTTCACAAGGAGCAAGATGAACACATGTGAACCTAGACAATGCTCAGAACAAGGACTCCAAAGAACTCTGGCCTAAGAACACCCAGCATTTTTCTTTTGTAACAGAACCTACTGGGGTCTAAATTCCCTAACTAGAACACAATAACTGGAGCCTCGTGAGAGGAGCACGGGACAATCCGTATTGCTGACATGCTCATCTAAGCAATCCAAAGAAAATGACTGTGGGACAAGCTCAGCTTCATCCTTGCTGGTGCCCTTCTGCAGGGACTGTGTTTCACCTGCCTGCTGAAAGGCACACACCAGTCAGGGTTCACAATCACAGCCTTTGCCTGGATTTTGACACCTACTCAATTCCCTCTTTTAAGATGCAATCAGAAGAGACAGGATCTCTGCCCCAAGCACTCACCATGCATCACAAATCAAGTGATTATTTATTAGAAGTGCTACTGGAAACTGAGAAAAACTCAAGACTTTCCTATTACAAGTTGGGGCCTCAGTCAGCAGCAAACCAAGTTTCCCCTTGCTACCACACCCTCTGGTCTAGTGACTCTTCGAGTTTTCAGTACAATGTCTTCACTGAGCATCCACCCAGACCTCCAGGCTGAGGAGGAAACTGGAGAGTGCTCTTTTTCTGGGGAGTGCTCCACTCACATGTCAGGAACCCCAATGCCACTGCACCCCTTCTGCATGAAGCTGGTTACCCTGCCATTTGAGAAACCAAACAAGGTGTGTGCAGGGCACACCAGGCTGCTCAAGAGCACCACACACCAAACTGCAGACAGCCTTCTCAAGAATGACAGCAGCTCTGGGCAAAGGCAAGGCAACCCGTGATGAGGTAGCTCATCAGAAAAACTACTGAAGGAATTATGCCCTCTCAGACTTTAAACACCTAAATGCTACCAAAGTGCCCCAAACACCGGCACTGTTCTCCCACATGCTGCTGGGAGCCTCTTCCTTTGCAGTGCAGTGAACAGAAGTCCAGCAGTGCTGCTGGAGCCTGGCCAGTTGGTAAAACAGGAAAACCCAACTGCTCCATTTGGGACTGGCCCTGGCTGCACACACAGATGATATTCTGATACCTTCTATAATCCCACTGATAGCCTTCCTATGTAAACATGCTCTGCAACAGTAAAAAGGGCTGGCACAGGCCCTTTTCTGTGCAATGAAGGATGCCCAGGTACACAATGCACCACATGAGACCACTGCTCTGCACTGAAACCACACAGTACAGCACACAAACAGCAAATTTCAATGCACAGTATGGTTACAGAACATACAATCTGTGTTCTACAATGAGGTGTTGCTCAAAAGAAGCAATAGTAGGGAGAGGAAAAAAGTGCATAAGCAAGCATGTGTAATGGGGCCTTTTTTCCCTATTTTTCCCCCTACTCCTCTGACTGCAAGCCTTGTCTATGTGGAAAAAGAGAACTTCCAATATCTCACCTAGAAAAAAATTTGTCATCAACACAAAGAGTGCTAGTGAAGAGGACTTCAGGTAGCATTAAGAGAGCTGACTCTGCTTCTAGGCCCACCAGCCTTGTTTCAATTGGGTTTTTTGGCAATTCCTGCCAGCATTACAGAGGTCCCCAATATGTTCTCTGCACATACGTGGCCTCATGCATGTATCCACACACCTTACTGGAAACAAGCTGCTGGCAAGACCACCTGGTTTCCAATTACTTGCTCCCTACCTCAAAGAAACCTAAGCAGAAGCACCACTAATGTGGTTTCCCCTAAACCTTCCCCTTTGGACATGCTTCCTTGGCAGAAGTTAATCCCTGGTGGCCTATTTTCCACTGAATCTGTCATTTTCAGTGTAGCTCTTTTTCCCCAAGATGATTTTTGGATGGAAGTGACACATGTTGCAGGGATACCACAAGGCCTTCCCCTCTTTCCTCCACACACATAGTAAATAAGTACATTTCCCCAGTACAAATCCCCAGGTAAAACAGGTTGCACAAATTTGACAGCAGGAAATTTTAACTGACGGACTCCAGACACAACATCAAATTTACTTCCCTCTCCTCTATATAAAGTTGTTTAGCAATGCCAGTGGAAAACATATTAGTCTGTTCAATAATTAGTTTAGATGACATTTGAAGACTACAATAATCTAATTATGTGCAACAAATTATTTTAAAGATTCACAATTTCTCTAATGCCCCCTATGATCAACAAATAGGCTTAAACAGATATGAGCTGAGTTGAGAAAATAAAACTTCTCACTAAACAACTTAAATTGCTTCCAGCTAGAGCAGAAAGCAAAATTAGGGTTGAAAAGAAACTTCAATATTTTATTTCATTATTCTCAGCTCTTTCTGTTACCAAAGTTCCCTCCTCCTACGTAATGAGGGTTTGACTTCCTAAACACTGAAAGAGGGTGCATTGATTAGCCCCTGAAAAATCTGCATTTGCATGAGACAGCCCTGAGTAATTTCTCAGTGCCAGAGGCAACAACTGAACCCAGCATTTAATCTGGGTATTGGCTAGAACGTGAGGGAAAGCAATTTATTTCCTTGACAAATGGTCCAGCAAAAACAGTCCAGCTGGAAGCCAGTGAGTCTGTGTAACCCCACAATCCACCCTAGAGATATGTAGATGACACTGATATGATATTAAGGCAGCATGTGAGACCTTGTCACTCACATGGTTCCTACTGCACCTGTACAAGACCTAACATTTACATTCACAAATTCTCCCTCTTCCCAACCTGAAGAGTAAGTGCCAAATCCTGCAAGCAGCCTGCCCTTACAGACTAAGCCAGTTTCTAATATAGAGGGGGTTTTTTTCTGTTTACTTATTATAATCAAGCAGATTTACAAAGATATCCACTGCTGATAGATGCATGAAAATGGGATTTACAGAATGCCTAAGCAGGTTAGACATGTAACCCCTCTAGAATGTCAATTATACTGCTGCTTAGACACTTTTCCAATTTCTTTGGAGCCACCTGAGGCACCAAAAGCACAAAAGTACTAATGTCAGGAACTAAACAGAATTGACAAAGCTTTCCTGCTTTTGCTTCAGCAATCATCTACTGCTTCATCCTGCACTGAGAATATCTGAAAAGCAAAGCATGATTTAAATAAAAAGAGAAAGATTCACTACATTCAGATGCATCAAAAAAGCTAGGAATTTTCTTAATAAATTTATTGCTTTCCCTTTTGATTTAAATGGCTATAGATTTTAAATAGATTATACACCAAAGAACACCTACACTTGTGATTGTGACATCTCTCTGAAATATTTCTCAACAGAGTTCAAAGAACTTTGAAGAAAAAATTAAAAATGCTTTCATGCCTTTGATAAAAGCTAAGAGCAATTTCAGGCAGGACCATTTCCTGAAAACGTTATTTTCAGCAAGCAGCAGCTGAACTGAAAACCCATAAAGTGTGGCACTCAATTACAGACAGATGCACAGATTTATATACACACAGAATTTACCAAACTACCTCTGCATGGCTCATTTTTAGCTGGCAATGCCTTCTTACACTAATGAAGCTTTTCTGCTCTAATGTCTTGAACTGAACAAGAAGTTATTTTTATATATCCCATATCTGCTGTAATTCCCAGGAAATAAGGACTTAGAGTAAGACGTTTAATATTAATTTCATTTAAGAGGGTGGTTAACTTGTATAGCTTAGAAGTCTTAAGACGAAAATCCTGACAAGACTCCTACTGATTTTAATCAGACTGGATTTCACTGCTCTATTACTCAAAGCAGCAACACGACACAGAAGAGGTTTACCATGCAAAGGCTTTTTTTTCCATGTTGTTAGACAGATTATTCCAATTAGTTTTAAACTTGTCTCATTTTGAGGAATAAAGCTCATAAGAATTTGCCAGATTCCCTCAGTTAAAATTCAGTTTTAATAAAAAGCAGCTCCTTTAGCTAACACAAAAACACAGGCTCACAAACACTTGCTGAGACCAGTACCAGTCCTACAGCAACAGTCTTGTAAAGACATTTACAGGCAAATACCTCCAACAATGGGAAATACTAACCCTGCACACAATATTTGCTGTATCTTACTTGGACATGCACTTCACATCAATCAGAAAACTAGTACCAAACAGAAAGCTCTACGTGGATTTTCTTATAAGCTCCACTGCAAAACACAACCAGTTTTCAGAGGACGACCACTGACACCAAGCAGATGAAGAAAAGTGCACAGCAAAACAAATACCCTTTTCTCCCAAAAAAATAATGTTGAGCCCAGATCTATGTTCATAAAAAAAACCCAACAAATCCCAGGTTCCCCCTCCTTGAGCATTGTGACAGATGCCACCAGGGACAACAATAGCTCTCAGCTACGTGCTGGGCCATGTATCACTAAGTGGCTTGTGTATTATGGCTTAGAGTCTCCTGCCCTAGTTGGCTTGTATTTAAAGGTAAAAAAGGTCATGGGCTATTTAGCACCTGCACAACTGAGAAGCAGACTGAGGCTGAGAAGTCTGTAATGCCACCTTCATTCCACAGAAGGTGTACCAATGTTAATCTACCTCAAGTACGTTGGTGTCACACCCATGAAACAAAGATGCCTCCGGAATTCTAACAAAGAGGAAATCTTCAATTGCCTCACATATTTTGGTCTTGACACTTTAGTTGGGATTTTTTTTGTGTATGCAAACAACCTCATAAAAACACTCAGCATGATATTCATAGCCTCATTTTTCACATGCACCTTCTAGCTGTATCAATCTAGTTTATAAGTTATCCCCTGAAAACTTTTCCATAAAGTTGTTAGTGGAAGCATACTGCAATGTACACAACTTTCCCAATTAAAATTAAACTTCTTTAAGAGATTGAATCTGAAAAAGTTTCTTGGAGAATATAAAACAGCTCCTATAATCCAGGAACTTTCTAAATATATTGCATAAATGAAAGACTTCTCCCCAAAAATGTAATGGCACTCTTCTAGTTACCAATAAAAACAGCTTCTAAGTGACAGTTTTCAGTTTCTTAGTTTTTAATTAAGATTTTTAAAGGTTGCCTTTGTACACTATCAAGGAATAGAAAGGACTCAATCCAAACATTAACTACTGTATTTCTGAAAAGTCACTTAATCTGAAACAGTATAGTTATTATAACAATGAATACCCACAATGCTTCCCTTGTACATTACTTTTGAAATCTTGTATTTACACAGTTCTGACTAGTGGAAGCAAAGGGCTAACACATGTAGCTGAAGTTATACTGTATGTTCTGAGTATAAATGAAGTTACCAGCTGTACATGTGTTTAAGAGAAATGTTGCTTTTTCCCTCTTCTGATGCAGGTAATGAGTCATCAGTGGTCTAGATAATGTAACCTGAGCATCCTGTTCCAGGGATGCTGCAGATGTATATAATTCTGTTAAAGCTGTCACCTCCAATAACGCCACTCAGCAATACCTAAAAGGGTGTTTATATATGGAAAACAATACAATTTAGCATTTTGAGATGATAACATGCACATTTCTTTCAAAGAGCATGACTGTAGCAGACGAGCATTTCAAGTGCCTGTGAGTGCAACAGCTGATATTTGTGCTTTGCAGCACTGTACCAAGTGTTGGCACATCACAGTCACTCTGCTGTCTTTTCAGCTGCCTTGTAATTTCAGATGCAAAAATGCCAAAAATTAGGTAAATTGATAAAATAGCAGACATTTTGTAATTTGAAATGATTAAAAAATATTTTCCTACTCCTTAAGTATGTAATCTTAGGTAAGTCTGGATTAAGAAGACTTCAGACTTCAGTGGGTTGTCACCTGTATTCTTGGATTCTTCAAAACCTGGCCAGAGTCATGATAGTCCCTTACTTTTTTACAAAAGCTTTGATTGTAGCAGCCTCATGGCTATTTCCTACTGCTTCAGCAATTACAGCTTTCAAGATGTAACACTACAACATCATGAGAGCACAAAAGGTTTCCTCTGCTGCATCATGGTAGGAGGCTAAAGACCCCTGCATGGAAAGATTATACTCCAAGCAGACATGAACTGAACAGTGAAAGAAAAAAACCAAGCAGATAAAGAAAAGGTGTCAGCCATTTGAAGGGGATGATCACTAGAGAGAAAAAATAATAACAACTGTTGCATGTAAATACGCCTTCAAGGACATCACTCCTCAAGTCCAATGCCACGCAGGTAGAACAACATAATAGTCACAGAGGAAATACAGAAATACTGGATTTTTATTTTTTCTTTTATATTAGTAAAGACTCATGATTGTCTTCCATGCCTCCATTCATTTCCAGGATCTTTCCATTTTTCAGGCTCTGCTGAAGACAGGAGAGGGAAGGCTGAATTACACACAACATCTGAATTGAGGCAAGAGAACACACAAGTTGGTCTGATGTTGTTATGTTTCCTTGTGCTCTATCTCAAGCTGAATTTTGCATGCTGGCTCATCTGTTGCTTTCAAGATCAACTCTTAAAGCTTTCAAGATGCAGTATCTGTGTGTACACTTACAGACACAATGAAGACCTGATATTAATTATAACTTCCAAGAAGACAACCGCAGTAAAATATTGCTGTTAGTATACTATCAACAGCACAGCAGATGAGTTCCTGGGGAGGGAGAGGGAGTTAAAACTCCAGCCACAGCAACATATGGTTTACATAAAAGCAGAAAGATGCTCTCCATCATACAGTATTATTAGTCTGCATGGGAGACTAACACCCCTCACATTTAGTTTCAGAAGTCAAAAATAACAAGGGAGAAGACTCCAACATTATCTTCTATGGCAGCATTTCTCTTTCCCATGAGAAGACTACAAGGATTAGTTTCACAGAACAAGGCACTATGGCTCCCTTTACCAACAGAAAAAAATACTTGCTTGTTTTCTTGAAATAAATATTTGAATAAGTATTAAAACTAGAGTAAACATCTTCTCATTTTAAATGTTCACCATATTATGCCACTGTAGTTCTTTCCAAAGATTCTTTTTAGCAGTCCCTTGATAAAGTCAGAAAATCTTAACATACAAATTGCATGAATTAAGAGCAATGATTTGTTAAAAATCAAACCCCATTAAAATATCCACAAAAAATGATTCAGCCATTCCTCAATACTAGCAACAACACTATTAAATATGGCACCGAAAACCTTTCATATTTCATTTACCTATAAAGTTTATGAACTTTAGCAGAAAATTATCTGCCAGTAAGTTTCTCATGTAGCCTCTGCCTAGTTCTGGAAAAGTTCCTTTCCCAGTCTACACACTGCTGTCTTCGAGTCAAAAGAAAACATATACCTTTTTTTGAAAACTACATCCCACTTTTTCCAGGGATGAAGAGTATCATCATGTGCTTTGCAGTTTCAATTAATGGCTTGCAATTCAGCCATCATGCCAGACATGGATGTCATTCCCAGTGAAAAATCTGCTACTTCTCAGGCCAGGAAACTTAGTCCAGAACTTCTTTCACTAAACCTCATGTCCTTTTTACATACACTGCAGTGACAGAAGGGCAGTAGCCACAGCTTAAAGATGAAATTAGCATAGTCAAGTATGTGCAGGCTAATACAGGCAGTCTCATGGCTGTGAAGTATATCTCCACACTCAGCTCCTGATCTCCCTTCACTGCTTTCATTTCAATCCCTGCAGTCTGCTAAGCTTCCTCTGCTGATAAACCAGTCAACTTCAGTAATTCACTGACACTTCAGCAGAGAATAAACATGCAATTTTGAACCCAACACGGCTCTCCCCTGAATTTCTGGGGAGGAGAAGTAGCACCTTCCCATTTGAAACCCTCCAGATGACACAATACAGAACCATCTTTCCCCTGACTTCCTACTCCAGGCTTGCCTTCCCAGGACTTGTTTCTTCTACCACAGAAGCACAGTGCTCTTAGCCTGGTTTAAATCACAGAGATGGAATCAAGTATAATACACCCAGCTCACCTCTAGCAGTGGTTTGCTTCACTAGAGATTTCAATAAGACCAAGCTAGAGACTGCACAAACTCTTTAAGTAGTCTTTTTTAGAACTGTCCCAGTTAGGTCTAGATCTTCTCTGAAGAAATCAAGTTCACATTTTCTTGCTCTTATTCTAATAGGTATGGACAACAAGAAAATTGAAACAAGCAGATATTCACCTTCTTCCATAACTAGCACAGATCTTCAATAGCAAGTCAGAATACATGTGGTTTCCCTTCAGTTTTCTTTTGTAGTCCAGATACACAGACTTTATTTCCACAGAAATCCTATCTGATCAACCCTGACATCATCTTCTGGAATTACTGCAGGGATTTTTTGCATCTTTCCTTGTTGCCTCCAAATGAAACCTGCTTCTGGCTGAGACATCACTGGTACAAAAGCAAAATGATTACTCTAATCACTACTTCCTGTTAAGTCAGAGCAGACTATGAATCATTCTGCAGTAGCAACATCATTAGTTCATTCCAGCTAGGACAAAGGAGTCATATCCTGTTTATAATTGTGTATTAAATGCAAAACTGCATTTCAGTGAATTCTGCCTTCCCAGTTTTGGAACATCTTTCCAGTTTAGAGAGATTTGCATAAATGTATTTAGGTTTTTAATTATCTAATTAAATTTAATTACTTAGGAGGCCTTATAAAAACATTTTTCAAAATGAAATGAAGATGTGTTAATAAAGACCAAATGCCATCAGATGCAACTCCTAATCAAATGATAAAACTACAGTCCCTCTGCACTAGTACCAAGGCAAAGCTTCCATTGATATATGAACTATATGGCAACCTCCTGCATGGGTAAATAAAAGATCAGATGGTACAGTAAAAAAAAAAAAAGCATTCTTAGTCCCATCAACTATAAACTAGCAGATACTACAGTTTTGTGCTTATGGTCCACAGCAATCAAAAGTGATGTGATTTGTTGCAGAGGTTATTTTTTACTTGCTTCTCAGCAGTTTCTCAAAACTATGATTTTAAAACTGTAGGAAGGTAGGTCAGGTTTCTCTGGGATGGCTATTTTTTGCTAAACAATTAATTCACTGAATGATTTTAATTTCTTATAACAAGCATCAGTCCTCCCAAGCACAGGTTTACACCAGCTGCTACTAAATGTTTGTTTTCGTGGTGACATCAGCCCCCTCCAGTGAATACTCAGCTATTTCTTTTCTTAGGCTCCCTGCCCTACTCTCATTATTAAAGATGAGACACAAATGCTAAAATTCTTGAAGCCATCCAACCTTCTCTTAACAGTCTGGTACCCAGCCAGCCAGCTTCAAAATATGATGTATTTTTCTCACCTGCCGTGATTTCTGTCACCTCTTGCTTATCTTGCACAAGCTGCATGGTATCTGACACCACAACCTGATGGCTGGTATCTTCTTCTTTCTCTTCATTAGGCTGGTTGGCTGTTGCAAAACAGTTGCAGCTTCCAGTTTCTTTGCACAGGATCAGGGCCCGATACCAGTAGTCAGACATGAAAACTCTGTGAGCTGATTTCTGAAATATAAAAACAAACAGAAAATCATTTTCTGCAAAACGTAAGGAAAAAACCTAGCTACTTGAAAGAAGAGGCTCAAATGTTAAGGATAACAACTACATGCAGTTTATCACATCTTTGATTTTATTTGAAGACAAAATATGCAGTTTACAATAGTCATCCATAGTATAGTACCCAAATTAAAAAGTTTGAGCTCTCTGTAGTTTCTCGAAGTGTTTATATCAAAGGTCAGGAAGCTAATATTAAACAAAAAAAAAAAAAAAAAAAAAAAAAAAAAAAAAAAAAAAAAAAAAAAAAAAAAAAAAAAAAAAAGAAAAAGAAAAAAAAGAAAAAATAGAAAAAAAAGTATACAAATATCAAATCACATGTGATCTGCATAAAGGAAAAAAAAATCAATATCACTTCGTATTTTCAGCAGAACAAGTCAATATTTATCTTAAAAGCACCTTCTAAAACCAAGTTTAACAAGGTAAAAGAACACCCCAGCTCAGGGGTCATCAAAAAAAAATGAAAAAAACCAAAAACAAAACCAAAAAATCTATATGGGAGGCTGAAATTACAGTTCAGAGTTTTCATAAGCAAATTAACTGAATGAAACCTTGTCACTTTGAATCTGGCAGGAAGAAGAGATGCTTTGGTTTCTGACATGGCACCCAGGTCTGCCACCACTGCCCTCTTCCTGAGCAGGAGGAAGGGGCAAAAGTTCCCTTAGCCTAGAAGGAGCCAGGCTTATTATATATGTGTTTGCAGGTAAGAGAGAAAACACATCCTTAAACACCCGCAAGCTTCTCAGTTTATGCCACAGAACTACAGGGAGGTTTGATTCTTAACATCAACAAAAATCACCCCTTATTGAAATAACAACTAAAACAGCATTAAATGTGAAAGATTTTGTCCACGTGAGGAAACACCTTGATCTTCTAAAATAATTAATCATTGTTAAAGGTAGATAGGAACTCTGCAACAGTTTGGGGTGTAAGGGACTTAAAAAGTCGTAAAGCCCAATCCTCCTGCAATGAGCAACTAAATCAGGTTGCTCAGAACCCTGTCGAACCTGACCTTGAATGTTTCCAGAGACTGGACATCTACCACTTATCTGGGCAACCTGTTTCAATGTCTCACCACCTGACTGTAAAAAAAACAAAAACAAAACCCAAAACAATCAAACAAAAAGCCCCTCCTTTCTTACATCGAATCTGTAATCAATCCTTCTTCAGTTTAAAAATATTACCCCTTTTTCTACCTCCAAATGCCCTTGTAGAAAGTCCCTCTCCAGATTTCCCATCTGGAGAGGGACCAGAAGGTGCTGTAGTATCTCCCTGGAGCCTTCTCTACTCCAGACTGAACAATCCCAACCATCTCAGCCTGCCTTCACAGGAGATGTGCTCCAGCCCTGAAACCATTTTCACAGCCCCCCTCTGGACTCACTTCAACATGTCCACATCTTCCTGATGTTGGAGACCCCAGAGCTGGATGCAGCTCTCCAGGTGGGGTTTCACCAGAGAATCCCCTCCCTCAACCTGCTGCCCACACTGCTTTTGATGTGGCTCAGGATTCAACCGGCTTTCTGGGTGGCAGGTGCACATGGCTGGATTGTGTCCAGCAGCACCTGGACACTGCCTCATCCACAAGCACCCCCACATCATTCTCAGAAGGACTGGTCTCCAGCAGCTCATTCCCCAGCCCAGATCAATACCAGTGCTCGCCCCTACCCTCGTGCAGCACTTTGCCTTTGGCCTTGTTAAACCACATGAGATTTCCAGGGGCCCATTTCTTGAGCTTGAGGGACCATCAGGTCCCTCTGGATGGCATCCAGCCCTTCAGATGTGGCAACAGCACCACTCAAGCTTGGTGTCATCTGCAAACATGCGGGGGGTGCACTCAATCCCTTTGTCATTAGTGAAGATAATAAGTAACACTGATGCCAATACCGACCCTGAGGGACACTACTTGTCACTGACGTCCATCAGGACTCTGAGCCATTGACACCACCCTCTGTACGATCATCCAACCAATTCCTCGTGCACTGAACAGTCCACATCAAATCCAACTCTCTCCAGTTTAGAAGGAAGAATGCTGTGGGGCACCATGTCAGAGGCTTTACAGAAGTCCAGATATATGACACTGTAACCCTTTCCCTGTCACTTGACGTGGTCACTCCATCATAGATGGCCACCAGGTTGGTCAGGCAGGACTTGCTCTTGGTGAAGTCATACTGGCTATCCCTAATCACCCCCCTGACCTCCACGTGCCTGATTCCAACACACAGCTTCCAGAAGGATCTGTTCAGTGATCTTCCAGGAACAGAGGTGAGGCTGAGAGGTTGGTAGTTCCCAGAGTCCTCCTTTCTACCCTTTTTAAAGATGGGTACAATATTTTCCTTTTTTCCAGTCACCTGGGACTTCACCTGACTGCCATGACTTTTCAAATTGTGCAGAATGGCTTGACAACAACAGCCAGTTCCCTCAGGACTCAGGGATGCATCTTACCAGATCCCATACATTTGAGTTCTTCAGGTGGTCACAAACCTGACCTCATCCTACAGTGGGAGGAATTTTGCTGCCCTGGTCTCCACTTTGTGGTTCATCTACTCAAGAAGCGCGGGAGAGAGGCTGCCAGTGAAGCCTGAGCACCTCAGCCTTCTCATCCATTGTTACCAGTTTGCCAGCCTTGCTTATCAGCTGGTACACTTTCTTTGACTTTCCTTTTTTTGGCTGACATACCAGTAGAATCCCTTCTCGTTACTCTTCGCATCCCTTGCCAAGTTCAGCTCCAGTTTCCCCTTGGCCTTCCTCACCACAACCCTACAACTGGACTGCATCCCTGTATTCTTCCCAGGATACCTGTCCTTGCTTCCCCTGTAGTCCTCAGGAAATTACACCACATCCAGAGATGGCTTTGTTCCACTCTCCAC
Organism: Cettia cetti; assembly: GCA_013401135.1. Classification (NCBI taxonomy): domain Eukaryota; kingdom Metazoa; phylum Chordata; class Aves; order Passeriformes; family Sylviidae; genus Cettia; species Cettia cetti. The sequence continues at coordinate 6,710 of VZUI01043657.1, read as the reverse complement.
CAGAAGGCATACAGGCAAGAAAAATATGGTCCAAATCTCCAAGCACTGGGGACCTGACAGGCTTTTCCAAGTCTATCTGGAAAGCACCAAGGAGGGAGATACACATCTCCCTGGGAAAATTTAATGTTTTTTAGATAAGAAACAGATGAACAATCTTTGTTTGTCCTGCAAGCATTAAAAACCAAGTGTTTCTAGTGTATCTCTTTCTAGCTGCTGATTAAATTTAGTAAAAGCATCATTCCAGACCATGGATATTAACAATAAGTCTGCATTCTCTGTATTACATTTGAAGGTGTCAGTTTTATAGACTTGAACAAAGTAAACTCCATTTAAAAACCCTTCTTAGTACAAAAGAGTTATCTGTTTAAAAAAAGGCAAAAAAGACACACATTATTTAGCACCAGATCCCTCAGGAATCACCCATGAAGAATAAAGTACTCTCTTTGGCACTTACTGCAGTATTTCAACAGAAGAGAAGATTTCCAGATAAAATATCCTTCAAGTATTACAGCAAAGTGCATCTTCTCCCCACTTTAAAGAGAGCAATTTTCTTTTATTTTAGCCAACATACTGCCATTTCCTCAGTTCTCTCTGCCTATGTACAGAGTTTGGCTTTGCAGTGTTTGTCAGAGGATGAGTAATGGAGTTCAAAGCAAATTACTCAACTCTTTCTATAGCTGCTGAACTGAACAGGTTCATTGCACACATCTTCCTTGTAACACAGAAAATGGCAAACACTTCAGCTGTACTAATGCACATTCTGCTAGTAAATAATGTATGTAGCAAATAGGACACAGTTTTAAGCTGCTTCTGCCTCTACAACTGTCTGGCATGCCATGTGCAATGACACACACAAGTGCACGCATGCGGGCACCCAAACAGCACAGGGGGTTTCATAAAAAATGCACTTCATAGAAATTTAATTTATTTTTTTTTAATTCTGTGGGAGCAGGAGGATGTCTTTCAATTACCTTTACATCTAAGACACTAAATAGATTTTACTTCTTAAAGCCACTACACAAAGTTTAAAGTTCTCCACTTTTTATCCCAAGAATTGATGCAAAGATGGGGAAGTCTTCTCTGCAGGAGACAAGAATCCCAGAAACCTCCAGCAGTTTTTCTCCCTGCTCCTATGCCAGGTGAACCAAAAAGCAGCTGGATCAACACTTCAGAAGTCAGAAAATTACTGTAGAAATAATTTTTTAATTTATTGCCTCTTTTTAAGAAATGGAAACTCCTGAATATTACCAGAAATAATTATACACAAACATGCAGTTAAAGACACACATTTAAAACCTCAATTCTTAATTGCTTTCTGATCCACTGATCATTTTGATTTTAAGTGTGGTAATATGAACTTAACTCCACATTACTCATTAATTAAGGTGCAAATGTTCTCTGAAACATTGCTTATAGAATTCAGACAAAAGAACAGTTTTTGAAAGCAAGAGTCCTATTTCAATCACTTTGCAAATACACTTCATTGACTTTACTTCAGTTTTCCATCCAAAATCCCCCTTTAATTCAAGAATAACATTGCAAAGGCAGTAGTTAATTATTATCTTCAAATGTAACCAGATTACGTCAGGCACACAGTTATCTCACAGACTTAAATCCACATTCTGCCGCCACTCCACCAAGGCAGTTAAACCCAACTCCCAGGGTCCCCATCACCTTCAATCCATGCACTGTCACTGTTGCTGACACATGATGCAATTTCTTCAGCCATTTCCCTGGTGAAAGGCATTATTTCTGGTCAGGTGTAACACAAACATTTAAATATATGTCACTTTAAGACAATTTTTTCAATATTTTAAAATTGTCCTTTGAATTACCTCCCTCAGCATTAAATCAGTGCAGCATTTTACCGTGCTTTCATCATTGTTCCATTGAAGTCACTGAGAAATAAAATGTATTTGTGTGGGGAAAACTGCTCCTAATTTAGCACCTACTAAGATTTCACACACTTATTTTCCATATACATTACGACACTTTATGCCAATGTCCTTAAAGAAAAACTGTTTAATATCCAGCCTGGATAGCAGGCTTTAACTTAGTAATTCACCAAGCTCAGTACACCCACATCAGTAGAGATAAGAGTCCAGATGATGATGATATAAGAGCTCATTCATGTACCCTGCAGGTCTCTGCAGGACAATTGGAATGAACTGGATCCCATTATCTGTATAATAGTATCTCTTTACTCTAGAATGGATTAAAATACACTGAATGGTATTTAAACCCGTCAATATTGCTCTGATGAGAATCTTATTTCAGGGCTGCATGTATCTGTCTGCAGCATTCTTCCCAATTTTTATGCTTTGCAATGCTGGCCAGGCAATTTTCCCATTGCCCAATACAAGAGGAAAAAGCAAAATACATCACACACACATTATAGCCCAGGTTCTTCCCATCCACCATCAGACATGAAACTGAGATGTCTAACTTAAGAACCTTCTTGACCCACAATTTCAGCATTCCTTGGAGTAAGAGACATGTCCATCCTCTGAGGTTCATCAGCCCATACTTCAGCTCCTGAGAGTCCAAGGCAACTACAGATGAACCTGAGTTTGTATAATGAAAAATCCCACTTCTGTATACATTACCAACAGAGTGCCACAAATAATGAGTCGCATAATAAAAACAATAAAACACTTTAGGATTTCAGTGAAGTCCATGAAATTACTCAAGTTCTTCCTAAAGAGATATTGTATTTCTACAATATTGCCCTTCTCCCAATCCTTTCACATTTTGTTGAGAAAGATGAAGAGGAAAAATCATCAGCAACAAAGACCCATTCTAATCTCTCTCTAGGGCACGTAGAATACCCTTACATGTTTTAAGTCAAAATAAATTTAAAGACTAAAGTTCTTCTCATTTGGAGTTGTTCTCTTATCAACATTTAACTTGAATACTAAGTAGTTCTGCAAGATAAAGTGTCTCATTTTGTATTTAAAAGCCTTTCACAAAGCAGTAAAAGTCATCAACAGGCTTACATAGAAAATACTAATTTCAAAGAAAATGCAAGGTTATTTAGCAAGAGCTAACCTGAGGCCTCTACAAAGGAAAAAAAAAAATCAAATGTGTTTCATAAAATAAATGCTTTCTTATTTATTCAACTTTTCATCCTATAGGTAGCCACTTCTTCCTTGAGGAATGCTTACAAGTTTAAATTAAGTCACTCAGCTGTCTTCCTTCCTCCTTTTGGGGCAGAAAGAAATGAGAAGTTTACTTCTGTAAGTCAGCTCAGAATTGTGCACTATATTTTAAGATCTCTAACAATAAAAAGATAAACCTAGGATAACAGAGGGTAGCTGAGTTCCCAAGACTTGAGCAACCTTCTCTACTGCCTGACTCTACCCACTCTGCACACGGGTACAGGAAGAGCTTCAAGTGCTCGGCCAAATCCTCTTCATTTTCAGAGCTGTGGGCCCACCAAGCCATCCATGGATCGTCTGAGCGGAGCACAAGGACAAGGAAACAACAGCTCCGTGCAGAAATGAAATGAGGAATGGACAAAGCAACTGGCTGTAAGCAACCTTATCTGTGCTGCACCTCATGTCCTTCAGAAACCTGGACCTTATACATGCCATGATTCCTCTTTGCAAACAGGAAAAAACAGGGGCCCTCAACTTTTATACAGCATGGAATTTGAAAAGTGGCTTCTTGTTCCTGCTGTACAAACATGATGTCTAATGCTGTATGCAAGACTTCCATATTTTCAGTGAATATAACCAAAGAAAAGTCAGTCTGAGGAGCATTAATGTAAATGTGAGAAAACCTCCATATTATAGAATTCCAGTTGCCTAGAGATCATTATTAGAAAAAGTGTAATTTTCATAGTCTTTAAAACTCCCACCAAACCACCTACGTTCCTGAAAACTGAGCTTTTGGAATTAGATAGCTAAACTTTTCCTCCTGCCCCCTCATACTGCCCCCATAACCACAGCTTTCTTTCCCACTCATTTCTCTTTCCATCCGTGAGACGTCAAATAAAATACTGGCCTGAACATGGTGTCCTCTAAAGCAGCATGGAGAGCAGCTTATACTCCTCTAGTTCACTGCATCTATTTTCACTCAGATCACATTTCTGAGATTTTTTTCCAAGACCCTGGAGAATGACAAGCCAGGTTTCATTTTCAGATTAAGCCTGAAGCACAATAGAAGCTGGTAGTGCTATGCAGTACTCTGTGGAGAATCAAGTAGTTTTGTACTTGACCCCTTATTTCAAGTGCCTGATAAATCTCCCCTTGTTCAAGTTGTTATCATGATAAACCCAAACTCCCATCTCACCAATGCATTTTTCCATGCACAAAGCCGTGACAAACACAAGTGGCTGCCCACCAGCACGAGGACACTACACAAATCCCATTTGTTTAACTCAGAGGTACCTGTGGCCAAGCATGCAAATCCCAATTCCTAGACTAATTCAGCTGAAAGAAGAAAAATACACGCTGCTTTCTGAAGGTCAGCAAGCACATGGCACGTTCTGTTTTTTAATTTATTTATCACGGGAACAAGCATCATAATATTAGCAGTTTCTCTTGAAATCAGAACTTGGAACATCTAAGAGCTTTCTCTGCAGAAAGCTCCAAGGAGAGTTCCTTTGTTCAGTGACCGTAAAACAGGAGTACGTGCTTTGCTCAGCTCAGAGGACACAGGTTCCCGAGAGATCACTTGGGTCACTTCATACCACCGACTTGCTGACAAACATATAATAGGTGTCCAGTTTCAAAGGGCTCACAGAACATCTACTCCACATGTCCCTTCTCTTCTTCCTCTCTCCCCCCGCCACCCCAGCTTGTGGCAGATCAAAAGGATTTTGCAATAACCCACCAAGGAAACCCTCAAGACTCGTCGCTTCAGCACTCAGTCTTTTACCATCACACACACAGAAGGAAAAAAAGGCATGGCTGAGGTTTCCTAAGGCTCAAGAAACCTTCCTCAACTGCCTGTACAGAGATGGAGAGCACTGCCAAGGTCCTGTGCCTGCAGGATCTGTTGAACCTAAGTACAAGGTAAAGGTAATGGTTTAGGAAAGAAGAGGCAAGTTCTCTTCCGGTCTACTTGGATTTAATTTCCTGTTAAGTAACCATGATCAGTACTTCCTAATGAAGTTGTTATAGATTTACCCAACAGCGTAATTTTGTTAGAAATAGCAACTGACAACTTTAATTGTGAAAGGAGCAGAGCACTGGAAGTTTCAAGCAGATGTATTGTTTTAAGACGATTAAATCTGATAGCTATTTTGAAGCTCCTGCAAAGCCTCAACAGTGCACACAGGTGGCTGCCTTCAAGACTGATTTTACAGACCTCCATCATTAAAAAAACAAAAGGGTCTTTCCATGCAACTTCTGTAATTACTTTTGTATAGTCCAGTGCCAAATCAATGAAGCATATCACTTCTGGAAGCCATCTGAAACCCAAGAATTGCAAAGTTCAACACACAAAAAAAAAAAAAAATCACGTGTGTGACCCAGACCTCCCTACAGAAGGGATAAGAATGGAGAAGAGGGTTGTGTGGTAGCAGCAAGGCCCAAACCACAAGAAAGGACAAGCAACATCAAGTACAAAAACAATGCTCAAATGCCTACCCTACCACTGTGCCTTTCTTAGACGTGCTTTAGCACCTTCTTGAATTAGGGTCCACATCAAATCTTTTTCCTCTCCCCTCCTACTAAAACGATGTTTACTGCTGTTCAGAATACTATTTGTTCTCTTTCAACATGCTAACTAAACTTGCACAGGGTAAGTACCTTTAATAAACAGACCCTGCTACTGAACATTAAACCAAGTGTTCCACTCCCCAAGCCAGAAAAGCTCTGTACTAGAAAACTCCAAAAAGCACTTATGATTATCATAAAAATGCAACCTACAGAAGATCTTTTAGAAAATAAATTTGCCTTCTACTTATTTGCTTTCTGAGCTTTTCTATTTCTCTGCTATTCACATTCTCAGTCATTCTGAAATCACTAAATCGAACTGGCTGCATAAAGGAAATAAAGAGCTTGCAAGAGCAAATAGACTCTTGCCATTGCCAAGTCTATCGAGATAAAGTTTAAAATTCCTTTTCAAGGTTTTTGGCTAAAAATATCTTTAAATAAACCTTTATTTCTTGTTTATAGATTACAAACACTTAAATCTCCTTCCTTTTCTAGACACAAAAGAAACAGAAGTAAAACAAACAAACAAAAACCCCCGAACAAACCCAAAACAACAAGACCAGTACCAAATCTACAAGCACAGCTAGCAATTTTATTTTAATAGTCCACTCCCCGTGACATACAAAAGGTAAATAAACACCACGAGCGGCAGAAACATCCTCTTTCATAGTCCCTTGATTAACCATTGCAGGTAACACCAGCCAGCAACACCCCGCATCTAAAACACCTTCTTCATACCAAAGGACCGCTTTGTTTCTCCAGCTCGGGGATAGAATTCGGGGATGCAAGCAGGGGAAGCAGCCCGAGGGGTTGCCCGGGGAAGGGCACAAACCCTGCTCGAACCACCGCAGGGCAGGGGCAGCCCCGGTTACCCCGGGAGGAGCGGGCATCCCGTGCTGAGCGCCTCGGGCTTTTTTGTCCGCTCGTTTTCAGGCAGGTTACCGTGCTTGCCTTTGTTTGGCTTCCTCCCCCAGCCAGGACCTATCGCCGCCGTAAACTGAGCGGGGGCAAAGCAGGGAGGAAGGAAGAGGCACGCCGCCCGGCAGA